>MJUU01020386.1:0-43796 GCA_002080025.1 Modiolus philippinarum
GTTGTCAAATCTAACCAATACAGTATGAATTTGATTTTAAACCATTTTAGTATCTAGTAATCTAAAATATCTTACCATTAAATAGTAAAACTCTAGCAGTGTCTCTACAATTTTCAAAATGGCTCAGAATAGAATTCATGGTGTAGTAAAATCTTCCTAGCTGTAATTTTTTATCATCAGCTGTAAATGGTGCAGCAGGTGTCCCTGTATTGCCCTCTCTGACAGTAACTTTGTGTGAAAATGTTGCTAAATGGTTGTCTTCCATCACTCTCATTGTGTCTATAACATTCGGGAACTCACATATACAGTAGTAAGTCTGTAATAACAAACACATTAAAAATAAACATGAATAATGTACATTAATGAAATTACTGCAATAAATATTTTTTTTAAAAAGTATACTATCAAGGTGAGAAATAGTACCAAAAAAATTACTTATTTTCTGAAATACTTGAACTTTAAGAAAAATTTGACTGGCAAATAGATAGCATAGAAAGTTGCTAACATGATAAAACATGTGACTTCCAAGCATCAGACTTCGCATCAAATCATTCCCACTGATACAAGTTAAAAAATTTATGACTAAAATCTGGGAAATAAAGGCAAATAGGAGGCTACATGTATTTACTGACAGACCTAAAAATGCCTTACATAATACAACTTGCCACTGCAAAGCTTCAAACCAAATCTCAAATATTCCACCTCAAAAAGTCAAGTCTTACATCTTACCCCAAAATATTAAAAAAAAATAAAGGGCATAACTCCTCAAGAACCACTCCATTTTGAACCCTTGAAAGAACTTGGACAGAGTTTAGAGGTAAGGAAATTTGAGGACATTTATTGTACATAGTGGAAATGATGTAATAATATCTACAAGTTTTAAGTGGTGGGAAAGTAAAAATTCAGAAAATTTTCATATTTTTAAGGTGCATAAGTGCGGAATCACTTTTACTTTTCAACCAATAATTGAACTTGACCTGAATTTGCAGTAAACAATATACATACCAAGTTTGAAGGCTCAAGTTATCAAGTTATTTGCTGGAAACCTTGAAATGTACACTAAGATGATATCATATAAAACCTTAACACCTACTGTGGTGGGGTATAATAAATCCTTTTAGAAAAGTCAAGATGCAATACCCCCTACCTTGTAATGTTTTTTTGCAAAATTTTCAAGGAGCATAGCTTCAGAACTTCTGAATACAAAATTAAACCTGTCTAGAGTTTATTTGTAAGCATTCTGGACAAAACTCGCACATGATCTGTATTTCTAATTAAGGTAGTATTTGGTTACTTAAACCAAACAATTAGTTTTTTCTTAATTTTCTGTGATTGAAAGTTTTTTAGCTGCACTTTAGTTAAAGTAAAAATTAATGGGTGTTCTGTGGAAAACTTGTGTCGCCTGCACTACAGAAGAGCCATTTTTGGCCAAGTGAACCTGTAAAATCTGTAAAATCAAAATTGTAAGTATCAGGTGCACAATTAAATCAAGTGATCAACAAATTCTGTAAGGTTGGTTGGATTGTGGCTAAAAGTTTTGAAAGAATACCACATTAACAAACTAAATTAACAAATGAGCTATTTTGACTCAGTGAACCTCAAAAATCTTTTAAATCAAAATATTACATATCAGATGCACAACAACATCAGACAAACAACATATCCTGCAAGTTTGGTTGGAATCTAACTTATAGCTTTGATGGAGTTGAGGATTAACTAATCAGAATAACAAATGAGCAGCTTTGGCTCCATGAACCTCTTAAATATGTAAAATAAAAATTCTAAGTATCAGGTGCAAATCTACACAAGGTGAAAAAATATCCTGAAAGTTTGGTTTGAATTGGACTCACAGTTTTTAAGGAGTTAGGGATTAAAAACTGACAGACTCACAAATGAGCAATTTTGGCTCCGTGAGCCTCTAAAATCTGTAAAATCAAAATTCTAAGTATCAAGTGCACATCTAAACCAGGTGAACAACATATCCTGGAAGTTTGGTTGGAATTGGACAATCAGTTTTGAAGGAGTTGTGGATTCAAAACCGACAGACTCACAAATGAGCAATTTTGGCTCATTGAACCACTAAAATCTGTAAAATCAAAATTCCGAGTATCAGGTGCACAACTACACCAAGTGAACAACATATCCTGAAAGTTTGGTTGGAATCAGACAAGTAGTTTTGAAGGAGTTGCGGATCCAAAAACCAACAGATGACGCAGGATGAAGACGAAGTAAGACGACGGATAGTAATCCCTATGTGTCAACTCTGCTTACAGCAGGCGAAACAAAAATTATTAGACTAAGAAGTCTGAAAAAATATGAAAAAATATTGGAAATAATTCCATAAAGTCAGGTGCACATCTTCAAAATATATAGAAACATTCTGTGAAGTTTCAAAGTTCAGAGATGAAAACTATAGAAGGAGTTGATTTCACAAAGTAGGTACCCTTTGTTGAAAATGTCAATAAACTAGAGGCTCACATGAGCCTGTATGGCTCACCTGGTGACTGGTTTTATTCATTGTCATGAAGAAACCACCCATTCATACTATATATCAGTTCACCAGATGTTACATTTTCAATCTAGGATGAGTTACAAACATAAGAATTACAAACTTTGAAAGGGAACAACCAAAGACAATCGTAACCAAACTTGGTTCCAATTGGCTCAGTAGGTTCAGAGGAGAAGACATGTGAATGCATTTCCCATAGGGTCCCTATATCAAACTATGTTCAATGATTGCGGCCATCTTGGATGAGGTACGAACGTCAAAATCACAAACTTTGAAGGGGACAATCCAAGACTATTGTGACCAAGTTTGGTTGAATTTGGCTTGGTAGTTTCAGAGGAGAAAATCTTTGGATGCATTTCCCATAGGGTCCCTATGTTAAACTATGTTCTCTACTGGCAGCCACCTTCAATGAGGTATGAACATAAAAATCACAAACTTCCAAGGGACCACCTAAAGACTATTGTGATCAAGTTTGGTTCCAATTGGCTCAGTAGTTTCAGAGAAGAAGATCTTTGAATACATTTCCAATAGGGTCCTATGTTTAACTATGTCCTGTGCTGACGACCACCTTGGATGAAGTACGAACATAAAAATAAAAAACTTTAAAGGGGACCAGCCAAGGACAATTGTATCCAAGTTTGGTTCCTATTGGCTTATAGTGGTTTCAGGAGAAAAGACCTTTGAATGTATTTCCCATAGGGTCCCTATGTTAAACTATGTTCCCCGCTGGCGGCCATCTTGGATGAGGCACAACCACAAAAATCACAAACTTTAACGGGGACACCCTGAGGACTATTGTGACAAAATTTGGTCCACATTGGCACAGTGGTTTCAGAGGAGAAGATCTTTGAATGCATTTCCCATAGGGTCATATGTTAAACTATGTCCCCTAGTGGTGGCCATCTTGGATGAGATGCTAATCTGCTGGACATATTGTAGTCCTGGAAAAGCTCAACACTTTTGTAATTAACATTTAACCTCCATCTCGAACAGTTTTTGAAATAAAAGTAAAAATGTTAAAAAATCGTGAAAATTCAAAGAAAAAGAGGCCATAACTCCTATGTGGGTCGTCAGATTTTCTTCAAACTTGCAGGAAATGTAGATCTTGCTATGCTGACCATTTTTGTAATTTAAACTTCACTTCTATCTTCTACAATTTCAATGTAACAAAAAACCGAAAATTTTACAGAAAGGGGGCAGTAACTCCTAGATTGGTTATCGGATATTCTTCAAAATTGCAGGGCAGGTAGATCTCATCATGTTGATCATTTTAACCTCCGTGTCAGATTTTTGATATCTGTAACAGTTTTTGAGTAATTTGCAAAAAAGGGCAATTTACACCTATGTTCTATTTTTAGTAACAGCGGCTATGTTGTTTGGTCTAAGGACATAAAAATCACAAACTTGAAAGAGCATACCCTGGTGATGATTCAGGCCAAGTTTGATTAGTATTGGCCCAGCAGTTTCAGAGGAGCAGATCTTTGAATAAAAGTTAACGGACTGATGGACAGACGATGGACCCCGAGTGATGGCAAAAGCTCACATGGCCTTTGGCCAGGTGAGCTAAAAATGACTAAGTTCCAAAGCCCGTGAAAATAGGAAAAATTTTCAAAATAATTCCAAAAAGGAAAGTGCACATTCACAATATAATTCCAATAAACTGCTGCGCCAAGAGCGCATGATAAGCCCGTCCACTGTCAAGTCCAACTTTATGGCATTATTGGACCACAACTAAATTTGATTGAAAAAAAAATCAAACAGAATATGTGGCTTACCAAGATGTAACAATTAACAAATATCAAATTAAATTTCACAAAGTCCAAAGGCCATAACTCTGTACGAAATCAACTAACTGGAACCAAATTCCAACTTGATCTGTATCTCACCTAGATATACTCACATACCAAATATGAAATTAAAATGTCAAGCGGTTAAAGTAAAAAATTTCAGAAACCTATATTTTCAAAATTTCACTAAATCAATGGGCCATAACTCTGTACAAAATCAACCGACCAGGACCAAATTCATACTTGATCTGTATCTAACCTAGATATACTCATATACCGAATATGAAATCAATATGTCGAGCGGTTACAGAAAAAAACTCCAGAAACCTATATTTTTCAAAATTTCACTAAGTCAAAGGGCCATAACTCTGTACAAAATCAACTGACCAGAACCAAATTCAAAGTTCATTTGTATCTCACCTAGATATACTAACATACCAAATATGAAATCAATATGTCAAGCGATTACAACAAAAAACTCCGGAAACCTATATTTTTTTTTATAATTTCACTAAGTCCAAGGGGTCATAACTCTATACAAAATTAAGGTCTCGACATACACTTCCGGGTCAACTGGCCCCTTAGCTAAATAGTTCTATCAGAAAGTTAAACTGGAATCAAATACAGTGTAAGGGATAGATATTTTATTATACTTGGAAAGAGTACATGTGGCTGCTTAAATTGAAGGTGAGAAAGTGTACTTTTGAAATATATAAATTGGCATCTGTGACCAGTATGTAGGGATATAGCATTATTAAATGAGTGAGACGGTGTCAGGCTGGCCATGTGGACAGAAATTTGACAGAAGGTGAACATGTGCTTTTGAAAGCAGTTTATGTTCGAGCTTATTTTGTGAAAAAATTCAACGATCATCGTACCCTTTTTGCATTGTTTATAAAATCTATGGTATCCATGCTTCGCAAAAATATACACCTTATTGCAAACTTTACACCTATACATTCAGGCTGAACCTGCAAAGTTTGGCAATTTTGCATAGAAATACATGGTGACGTCGAAACTGTATAGTGAGACCTTAAGGTCTCAACCTACACTTCCGGGTCAACTGGCCCCTTAGCTAAATAGTTCTATCAGAAAGTTAAAATGGAATCAAATACAGTGTAAGGGATAGATATGTTATTATACAATGGAGCCTCCGAAAACCGGCCTCTGTCGGGACCAAGGAAATCGGCCGGTTTTAGGAGGTTTCGGTTTTCAGGGGTTCCTATCCGAACACTAATACCGGAAGTGTAACATATGATATGTAAAGTCAGTGTAGGCTGAAAGTTAACTATATCAATAAACTTTCCTGTCTTCTTGAAAATTTCAATCAATATAGGCGGTTATCTGTCCAAATACAGTTATTTATCAATGAAGATGGCAAGAAATATGTGATATGTTGAATAAATATGGTCAATTTTATTGTCCGTGAAGAAAGTCGTCCGGTTTTCAGAGTTGAAATTTTGAAGAAAATATACGTTTTGGACCGATCTACATGGCCGGAATTCAGAATTCAGAGGGGGGCCGGTTTTCAGAGGAAATTATAACTTGTATATATAGGTAAACTTTCAGGACCGAGCCATATCGTTAGGTTTATAGAGGGATCCGGTATTTAGAGGGGCCAGTTTTCGGGAGTTCCACTGTACTTGGAAAGAGTAAATGTGGCTGCTTAAATTGAAGCTGAGAAAGTGTACTTTTGAAATATAATTGGCATCTGTGACCAGTATGTAGGGATATCGCATCAATAAATGAGTGAGACGGTGTCATGCCGGCCATGTGGACAGAAATTTGACAGAAGGTGAACATGTGCTTTTGAAAGCAGTTAATGTGAGAGTTTATTTTGTGAAAAAATTCAACGATCATCGTACCCTTTTTGCATTGTTTATAAAATCTATGGTATCCATGCTTCGCAAAAATATACACCTCATTGCAAACTTTACACCTATACTTTTAGGCTGAACCTGCAAAGTTTGGCAATTTTACATAGAAATGCATGGTGACGTCGAAACTGTATAGTGAGACCAAACTGACTGGAACCAAATTCGAACATGATCTGTATCTCACCTAGGTATACTCATATACCAAATATGAAATCAATATGTCAAGGGGTTACAGAAAAAACTCTGGAAACCTATATTTTTCAAAATTTCACTAAGTCCAAGGGCCATAACTCTGTACAAAATCAACCGACCAGAACCAAGTTCGTACTTGATCTGTATCACACCTAGATATATTCATATACCAAATATGAAATCAATACGTCAATCAGTTACAGAAAAAAACTCCTGAAACCTATATTTTTTCAAAATTTCACTAAGTCCAAGGGCCATAACTCTGTACAAAATCTACAGAACAGAACCAAATTTGAACTTGATCTGTATCTCGCCTAGATATACTCATATACCAAATATGAAATCAATTTGTCAAATGGTTACAGAAAAAATCTCCAGAAACCAAAAAGTTCCACAGACAGACAGACAGACAGACGGACGGAATGACGGACAGACGGAGGGTATACCGTAATACGTCCGTCTTTCGACGGGCGTATAAAAAGGGAGGTGCACATCTACATTATATATATAGAAACATTTTGTGAAGTTTCAAAAATGTAGGTTGAAAACTGTAGGAGGAGTTGATTTCACAAAAAAGGTAGCCTTTATTGAAAATGTTGATAAACTAGAGAATGTGTCTGTGAGACACAGATGCCCCGCCAAAAGATTTATTGCAAAGGATAACCTCATACTAAAATGTAGGTCAAAGCCACTTAGCTGTCATCAATTTGGGCAGTACTCATAAAGGCGATTAATTTGATGAAATATCATTGTCCTATAATGTGTAGTTGCTGAGAAATGGACTTAAACGCAAAACTTAACCAAATTCATTGAAGCGTAAAATGTAGGTCAAAGCAATCTTATTGTCAATGATTTGGGTAGTACTCATCAAGGAAATTACTTTGATGAAATATCATTGTCCTATAATGTGTAGTTGTTAAGAAATGGACTTTAACGCAAAACTTAACCAAAGTCACTGAAGCATATAATGTAGGTCAAAGCAACCTTATTTTCAATGATTTGGGTAGTACTCATCAAGGCAATTAATTTGATGAAATATCATTGTCCTATAATGTAGAGTTGTTGAGAAATGGACTTGAACATAAAACTGAACCAGAGTAACTCAAGCATGAAATATAGGTCAAAGAGTCAAACTACTTATTGAACTATGTAGTACAATCAAAGATCTATCTACTGACCTATTATCATTGATCTACCTCTTACAGTATCTGAGAAATGGACTTAAACCCAAAACTTTACCGGATATACAGATGTAAGGTTGTACGGACGTACAGATGGACGGACGGATGGAAGAATGGACAAAGGTAACACTATATGCCCCTTCCACATTCATGGGTGGGGCATAAAAAAGACTTAGTTCCACAGTCCGTATAAATAAGAAAAAAAAAATCAAAATAATTCCAAAAAGGGAGGTGCACATCTACAAGATATATGGAAACATTTTGGGAAGTTTCAAAAATGTAGGTTGAAAACTGTAGGAGTTGATTTCACAAAATCAGTACATGTATCCCATTTTCAATTCCGCCCGCCCGCCTGCCTGCCCGACATTCACCATACTATAACCCGGATTTGCACTCAGTGCAACCCTGCCAATAAAATTATAGACTTTGATGAAAATCTAGTATAAAGTGTGTGAAAGATATTACTTTGAAAATATGAAATAAAAAATGGGAATCACCGATCTTATTTTTGGAAAAATCACAAAAATGGGATTTTTCCCTTATTATTTCTTTATAATTATCTCCCCTTAATAAAATAAGAGTTTTTCAAAAAGTGACATATTTTGCACACTTGCAGCATAAATGTTGCTGATTTTATAATATTAGTTATCAATGAACTATTCAAAAAAATTTTAAAACATTTTACAGGTAAATTCCAAATTTCACCTTATGCGCAAAATTGATGCACAGTTTTAGACAACAGAACCACCTCAAGGTAAGGCATATAAAAGTAACTAGTAGATTCTCATTCGTGTTCACAAAAAAATAATGGGGCAGCAGAAAGCTTTTACATTTTATTTTTTATTGTGTCCCACTTTAAATCAAATAAGATTCTGACAAACATCAAGATCTTTATGTACCGTTTAAACCAGACATTGTAACATTTGTGTTACGGTAAAAAAGTTTCTGGATTTTGAGTAAAAACCAAAGTAAAACTGAAATTGCAGTTTTCAAAAATTAAAAAAATAATATGAGATGGACCAAATTTGAAGGGGCAGGTGAAAATTAGTAGATTAAAGTCTGTTTTTTAACTTATGACCAAATTACATACTAACCTCATTGCCATCTGTAACACTGTATATATTGACATAAAATTCTCTATAGTTTCCACCCCACATTACTCCCTCTGAATGTGTTTTTATTGTAACAACTTTTTTTATATTTTCATCTGTCCCAGGTAAGTCGTGTTTGACAGTACAAGACCTTGGTACCAACTCATATAACTTTAGTGACATTCTACTCCGTACATCTTCACTCTGACTCTTGTACCATTCTGAGGCCTCTACCTGCTCTTTCAAAACTATAATAAAATATATAATCACAGAAATAAAAACAAAGGAATAATTTCATTCTGAGTAAATCTTCATCACTATTTGTTTTAATGATAATTTCTTACAAATGAACTTCTTTAGAGTTAACTATCTATAAATTTCATTGGATTTTTTTATCTATTTTTTGAACAGTGGCATTCGATTTTCTTTTGTATAATTTAAATATATTTTGCATCTGTTTTCTTTGTCTCATGACAACCATTTTTGCTTATGTCTAGTTGACCTAAAGCTGAAGGCAAAAAATGGTGAATTTGGGCCATGCATTTCTGTATCTTTTTTATTTTTAGTTGGTTTTATCCTATGTATATTTTATCTTCTTAACTATTTTATTGTGGCCTTTTTTTAACAATTTTTATTAGTTCATTATTTTTATAACTCTTTATATAATGATTGGACTTAAACCAAACTTAATCCTTAACTCTACCAGATATAAATATAAACATATTATGATGCCTTGTATGGGTTCTTCATTAGTTAATAAAATTTTCATTCTCTATAAATAAAATTCAAAATGGTGTCTTGAGGCATCAGACATTCATTACATTTAAAAACTAGAAGTACTGTGGTCCACTGGGCCACAAATGAATACCTCCGCTTCCAAAGTGTAATACAATTTTTTAAACAGTTGTCCTAACCAAATTTGAAATTGCCCCACTCATACAAGCTAAGAAAACATGGAGTGGTAATACATCATTAGTTAAGTTATAATTAAACATCAAAGAATCAGCAAACAGGAAGTGCATGTACAACAGACCTGCAAATGACTTACACATTAAAACTCATTTTTATAAAGCTCCTGTCCAAATTTGAAATCATTTCTACCTATAGAAGCCAAATAAACTGTTACAAAAAATTCTCATCCATAAAGGGTTATATTAAAACTTCAACATATAAGCAAACAGGAAGAGGTAATACGGCAAACCTCAAAATAGCTTACAGGTTACAACTCATTCAGACCAAATTTGAAATAATTCCCACCCATACAATTCAAGTAAACTGCGACAAACATTTCTCATCCATAGTGTGTTATAGTAAAACTTCAACATATCAGCAAACAGGAAGTAGAAACACTACAGATCCGAAAATAGCTTACATGTTACAACTCATCATATTCAAGCTTCTGACCAAATATACAATCATTCAAACATATACAAGCTGAAAAACTGTGACGAAAATTTCTCATCCATAGTGTGTTATAGTAAAACTTCAACATAATGGTAAACAGGAAGTAGCAACACGACAGACCCGAAAATAGCTTACACGTTACAACTCATCATAATCAAGCTTCTGACCAAATATGAAATCATTCCAACATATACAAGCTGAGAAAACTGTGACGAAAATTTTTTATCCATAGTGTGTTATAGTAAAACTTCAACATATCGGCAAACAGACAGTAGCAACACGACAGACCCGAAAATAGCTTACATGTTACAACTCATCATAATTAAGCTTCTGACCAAATATGAAATCATTCCAACATATACAAGCTGAGAAAACTGTGACGAAAATTTTTTATCCAGAGTGTGTTATAGTAAAACTTCAACATATCGGCAAACAGGAAGTAGCAACACGACAGACCTGAAAATAGCTTACACATTACAATTCATCATAATCAAGCATCTGACCAAATATGAAATCATTCCAACATATACAAGCTGAGAAAACTGTGACGAAAATTTTTCATCCATAGTGTGTTATAGTAAAACTTCAACATATCGGCAAACAGGAAGTAGCAACACGACAGACCTGAAAATAGCTTACACTTTACAACTCATCATAAGCAAGCTTCTGGCCAAATATGATATCATTCCAACATATACAAGCTGCGACGGACAGACATACGGACGGACAGACGGACGGATGGACACGGCCATCACTATATACCTGCCGCTTTTTCAAAGCAGGGGTATAATGAAATTGGATGACCAAAGGACCATTATGAAGATCTATGAAGAATATCTGTGAGGATTTAGGGAGGTAAAAGAAACAAAAAGATGGCAGGAATTCATAGACTACAACAATGTCCATTTGTAATTTTCTAAGATTATAAATTCTCTTGCCACAGAAAGATTTCCATGAATATATCATTGGTGTATTTAAGTTAATTTTTTTTTTTATGGAGTATATTTCACATGTTCATCAATGTTTAAATTGTTTTATCGCTAATTTGCTTGATTTTCAATTGTTTCCGAGCGACGATAATTCTATTATCACTGCACTGCGCTGATATGAACATATTATCGTCAATCTCTATGGAATGTTAGCAACAGCGTATTAATATCACGTCGCGTGACGTTTGGTGAAAAAAATAATCCCATCAAAGAAAGCGCTATATTTAACTAAAAATTACATTTTTAAGCTAAAAAATATTTCAGTAGAAAAAGAAACATATATATCGTGTATATTAATAACAAAATTAGCGATAAAAATACTATTAGTAATTTGTTTTGCTCGGATTGATTTCTCAGGCCGTATTGCATCTCGTGCTCTGCACTCGATGCAATACAAGCTGAGAATTCCATACTCGCAAAACAAATTCCTAATAGTATATAAATCTCAGAAGACAAAGTAGTCCAATATTTTTAAACCTTTTTAGACTTTCTTATTCTGTCCAAAACTTCGGATTTGACACGTGTTGGTTTGGTATTGTTTAGGAGACGGGTAGCCATGCTTTATTATAGTGTAGAGAAATTCTTCTGTGACAATTTAAGGGGACATGACACATTTATAAATGATCAAATGTTTTCTTCCAAATACAATATTTCAAAATACATCAATAAAGAGTGAAAATAGTTTAAAATGGCTCCCTGTAATTCAGATCAAGGATATCCTTGCGAAAACAACTAAACTGTGTTCCCGCAACATTGAAATGTTAAGTTCTTTAAATTACTTTTCACACAAAAAGGCAAACGCCCTAAAGAAATTTCAAGATCTTCAATTTGTATTTGCAAAGAATGATCACTTATGTGTAAAGGTCAACCCCAGTTTGTGGAAGCATAGGATTTATATTGACACATTTAGAGTCAGTGTCTTAAGATTCAAAATTGAAGCTTAGAAACATTGGATCTGCTGCAGGTCTTTATAATAACATTCCAGTTAAAGGCCAAATTAAAGAACCTTAGTGAGCAAGCTCACATACCCCGCACCCCTACATTTCAGAAAATCCTGCATTATTGAACTCCAAAAGTACCCTATAAGCAATATCATACATAAAAATGACAAAGTTCATCAATGTGTAATTTTGTCAAAAATGATCAAAAATCAAAACCCAAGTAACATGTACCCCTTTTAAGATAATTGAAAAGGTTTCAGAGGAGTTGCGGTGACAAGATGATACTTTGGTGTTTTAGCTAAAAATAGCCTGGTGCTTTCAGCTGGATAACCCTGAGCATCGCCCAAGTTGGCACTCCATGGCGGGTGGGGAGCAAGGGAGTGACCTTGATATAATTTTTGTCAAGAATACTGCTTAAGTGCACGCTAGGGGCCTTCTTGATCTCGATTGAGGGGGTGAATATTGTTTACCTCTAGTTGATGACCCTCAGGCGACATCAAGATGTAGACAGGAATAAAAGCCCTGTCCTTGATAAACTGAAGTTCTCTATGTATGGTGTGCGTTTTTGTCACATGTACATTCACTCCATATCCTTTCATTTTTCCTATAAGTCCAATAACTCCCATAAAAATTATCTGATCAATAAGGCAGTAAAGTATGCACATCAACACATCATAACCAACAATCCTACCAAATATGAAAGCAATCGGTCAAGCAGTTACAAAGGAGTTGCAGTGACAAGAACAGGACTGACGGACGGAAGGACAGACGGAGGGACAGACGGGTCAAAAACATTATACCCTCCGCAAGTTCGTTGCGTGGGGTATAATTACTTGCCTGGAAGAATATACTGTTGAAATCCATTAAAATGAGACCATACCAAACCATGAGCAACATTTCCTGCTGGCATTACTTCTTGTGTCAAAGACTTGTGTTCTACATAAAAAATAAAGAGTGGTACAAAAATTAAAACATGAAATTACTGCCTCCACTATATATGTATCACAATCCTTTATAGAGAAAACTATTTGAGGTACTGACCCATCTTCTACACTGTTTTGACATAAACAAAGGAGCAGGGGCAATGTTCTTTTATAATTTTAGTGAATTTTGACCGTATCTACATTACTTTTAATTGTCTGGTTTATTGAAACAACCTAACATTTACATGTATTTCACTCTAATTGAAAAGGTTTGCAAAGGATGGAAATAAGCCCCAAAATTAAGCTGAGATTAAAATCAGAAGAAATACTCTAAAATCACTATTATTTTAGAGTTTTTATCAGAATAAAATAGCATTTTTTCCTCATTTTAACGTGAAAATCATAGAAGATGACAATGCACCTTCCAATTAAAAAAATTCCTATCTGATGAACTGTAATTGGTGTTTATGAACAAAATTGAAACTAGAGCTGTCTGCAAAGTCAATCCAATACCCCGCATCTGCATTTTAATTGACATGAAATGGACATGGTTTTTTATTAGTGTAATGGTCAAAGGTCAAAGTCAAGATCACAGTGACCTAAATTTTCATACGCGACACATTCTTTCCCATGATGTATCCTAATACCAAGTTTGATAATCCTAGGTGCTATGGTACAAAAGTTCTCCTAATGACAGGAAATGTTAGGAATTTATAAAGCCTTTGTGTGTCTTGTCTGTTTTCTACTTAGTTTACTTTATGTCTATAGGAGTCTAGGATGGTGTTTATTTCGCTGAACTTGAATGCTCTTTATTTAGGGATCGACTCCGACCTGCCGTTGGGTGTGGGGTTTCCTAACTGTTCATTGAAGATCTTATGGTGGCTTTGAGTTGTTATTACTCCCCACTGGGTCCTTGTCTCTTTGACAAATTCCCTGTTTCCCTTAATTTTTTCTATTATATCAGAAAGGTCAGAATCAAGATCACAGTGACTTTAATTTAGTATGTGACACACCAACTACCTTTCAATGATGCATTTGCATACCAAGTTTGATCATCCTATGTGCTATAGTACAAAGTTCTGCTTCGACTGGAAATGGATTAGGTTTTACAATGTACTATCATAAAGGTCAAAGTCAAGGTCACAGTAACCTAAATTTGGTAAGCGGCACATTGTTTTGCCATAATGCATCCTCATACCAAGTTTGATAATCCTAGGTGCTTTGATACAAGAGTTCTGCTTCCCACACGAAGGTCAAATTCAAGGTCATAGTGACCTAAATTTTGTATGCAACACATCACCTTTGCATGATGCATCAAAATATCAAGTTTGCGGGGGTGTAATAATAAGAAACATAGGATTGTAGGTTACAACCAAAGTTATTTTGACCAAAATCTGTCCATAAATAGGCTGAAAATGGGTAATTCTACTTTTCAAGAATTTTCACTGTGTCAATGATGATATTGTGATTAGTTGACATACAAATACATTTCAATTCAAATTCTAAATGGATTAGAAGAAATCTGAAAGTTAAAAAAACAGAACTGATTTCCATTCTTCATATTTTGTACACAATACTTCATAATATCATACTATATTCAAATTGAAAGTTAGTTTTTGTAAGAATGTACACACAGAGACTATCTTTTGTTTAAAGTTGTGATCAGAATATAGTAACTCATCTATGCATGTGATCATACTACTCAGTTTTTATATCATTCTTTAATTTTGCAGGAGATATCATAGTATGGGCATGGTAGCACAAATACAAAAAAATTCATAAAATATTTTTCTAAAGTATAATGATGTTTTCAATAAACTCCCCTACAAATGAGTAAATTTACAAATATTTCACTGAACACAGTAAATGATGTTAATAACATACATTTACAAAATGTACCACTAACCTTGAAGTGCTTCAACTGCTGGCATCACCCAGTTATCACTTCCTTCAGTAAAATAAATTTTCGGAGCCTCCTGTAGAACTGCTATCTGTGGGATCTGAAACAAAAATGATGGATATCTTTGTCAGAAAAACAAATGTCTTTCACACACCTGAAAATTTTTAATTGAAAGATAGTTGGTTTTAGCATTCTAACTAGAGGCTCAGAGACTGAGCCTGTATCGCTCACCTGACATACTTCTCTGCCATGCATGACCAAAAATGATGTTTTTACCAATGGAGGTCTAATGTTTAGCTATGTTTTCTATTAGCACCTGTGTTTTTTTGTCCTATCGAAATGAGTAAACTTTGCAAAGGACCTTCTACTCATCATTCCAATACAATTTGCTTCACAACAGTTTCAGAGAATAAGAACAAAACGAGAATCTTTGTAAAGGACCTTTAGTACATCAGTCCTATAAATTTGCTGCAGCGGTTTCAGGGGTGAAGATGAAAATGTGATTTTTCCATAATGTCCAATTTTAAACTATGTTCCTTGCTGAAAGCCATGTTTTTCATCTGATCAGAAAGGAATGAGCAATCTTTGTAAAGGACCTTTAGTACATCATTCCTCTAAAGTTTGGTTGAATTTGCTTAAGAGGTTTTAAAGGAAAAGATGAAAATGTGATTCCCATAGGGTTCAATGTTAAACTTTGTTCCATGCTGCCAGCAATGTTTTTCATCAGATTGGAACAAAATGTAAGCAATCTTTGTAAAGGACCTTCCATTCATCATTCTTGTAAAGTTTGGTTGAATTTGCTTAAGCTGTTTCAGAAGAGAAGATGAAAATGTTATTTTCCCATAGGGTTCAATGTTAAAATATGTTCCGTGCTGGCGGCCATGTTTTTTATCGGATCCGAACGAAATGAGTAATCTTTGTTAAGGACCTTTAGTTCATCCTTCTTGTGAAGTTTGGTTGAATTTGCTCAGGTTGTTTCTGAGGAGAAGATGAAAATGTGATTTTCCCTTGGGGTCCAAATTGTTAATGTTCCGTGCTGGCCGCCATGTTTTTTATCGGATCGGAACAAAATGAGCAATCTTAGTGAAGGACCTGAAGTACATCATTCCTGTAAAGTTGTGTTGAATTTGTTTCAGTAGTTTCAGAGGAAAAGATGAAAATGTGATTTTTCCCATTGGGTCCAATGTTAAACCTAAGTTCCGCGCTTGCGGCCATATTTTTTATCAGATCGGAACAAAATGAGCATTCATAGTGAAGGACCTCTAGTACATCATTCCTGTAAAGTTTGGTTGAATTTGCTTCAGTGGTTCCAGAGGAAAAGATGAAAATGTGATTTTCCCATTGGGTCCGATGTTAAACCCAAGTTCCGCGCTTGCAGCCATGTTTTTTATCAGATCGGAACAAAATGACCATTTTTAGTGAAGGACCTGAAGAACATCATTCCTGTAAAGTTTGGTTGAATTAGCTTCAGCGGTTTCAGAAGAAAAGATGAAAATGTGATTTTTCCCATAGGGTCCAATGTTAAACCTAAGTTCTGCGCTGCAGCCATGTTTTTAATCGGATCGGAACAAAATGATCATTCATAGTGAAGGACCTCTAGTACATCATTCCTGTAACGTTTTGTTGAATTTGCTTTAGCGGTTCCAGAGGAGAAGATGAAAATGTGATTTTCCCGTAGGGTCCAATGTTAAACCCAAGTTCCGCGCTTGCAGCCATGTTTTTCATCAGATCGGAACAAAATGAGCATTTTTAGTGAAGGACCTGAAGTACATCATTCCTGTAAAGTTTTGTTGAATTTGCTTCAGCGGTTCCAGAGGAAAAGATGAAAATGTGATTTTTCCCATGGGTCCAATGTTAAACCTAAGTTCCTGGCTGGCGGCCATGTTTTTTATCAGATCGGAACAAAATGAGCATTCTTAGTGAAAGGCTTCTGGTACATCATTCCTGTAAAGTTTTGTTGAATTTGCTTCCGCGGTTCCACAGAAAAAGATGAAAATGTTATTTTCCTATTGGGTCCAATGTTAAACCTGAGTTCCACGCTGGCGACCATGTTTTTTATCGGATCGGAACAAAATGAGCATTCATAGTAAAAGACCTCTAGTACCTCATTCCTGTAAAGTTTTGTTGAATTTGCTTTAGCAGTTCTAGAGGAAAAGATGAAAATGT
This sequence comes from Modiolus philippinarum, assembly GCA_002080025.1. Classification (NCBI taxonomy): domain Eukaryota; kingdom Metazoa; phylum Mollusca; class Bivalvia; order Mytilida; family Modiolidae; genus Modiolus; species Modiolus philippinarum. The sequence goes on from MJUU01020386.1 coordinate 16,961, forward strand.
GATTTTCCCATAGGTTGGTCCAATGTTAAACCTAAGTTCAGCGCTGGCGGCCATGTTTTTTATCAGATCAGAACAAAATGAGCATTCTTAGTGAAGGACCTCTTATACATCATTCCTGTAAAGTTTTGTTGAATTAGCTTCAGCAGTTTCAGAGGAAAAGATGAAAATGTGATTTTCCCATAGGTTCCAATGTTAAACCTAAGTTCCGTGCTGGCGGCCATGTTTTTTATTGGATCAGAACAAAATGAGCATTCTTAGTGAAGGACCTCTAGTACATCATCCCTGTAAAGTTTGGTTGAATTTGCTTCAGTGGTTTCAGAGGAGAAGATAAAAATGTGAAAAGTTAACAGACGACGGACGACGGAGGCCAAGTGATAGCAATAGCTCACACTGACCCTTCGGGTCAGGTGAGCTTAAAACTAGAGAATGTGTCTATAAGACATGGATGCCTCTGCCAACAGATTTCAAAAGAGCTAGCCTAAGAAAAATTGATGCTGCTATCGATCTTTTGAGGGGAACCAGATAGGACAATTATACGACTAATATAAGTAACTCTTGATTTTGTTCTTTCATTGTGTTTCCATAGGTTTTATGTTTCTTGAAGACATCATCTTGGATGCAGTGCAGCCAGGCAGAGCATGACCTTCAAAGAAGTCACTAAAGACCAATTGTGACCAAGAACAGCTGGAAAATTTGTATCAGAAAGACCTTTAAATTTGCCTCATACAGTCAAACAAACATTATGGTTACTAGAATACTGACAAAGTCAGAAAGGGCCCGCCCCCTTGTGTTTCCCATAAACCTGACTGCGGAATTTCATGGAAATAAGATTTTCCTCAAAAACAAAAAGGAGTTTCCTTTGATCAGGACCAACCTTGTGTATATCATATAAATCCCTGATGGGAATTTTTATTTATTGTACGACATACAGCTAATCAAAATATGCACTTTTTCATATAAAAATGAAGTTTTTTCCCAAAAATCATTTTCAGATTTTCCACAAAAACGAAAGGGAGCTTCCTTTGGTAAAGTTCAACCTTGAGTATCAAAATCATTAAAATCCCTGAAGGCAATCTTGAGTTATCGTACGACATAGAGCTAATTCTCAAAATATGCACTTTTTCATATAAAAATTAAGTTTTTTCCCAAAAATCATTTTCCGATTTTCTTCAAAAATGAAAGGGAGCTTCCTTTAGTCAAGTGCAATTTTGAGTAAAAAAATCATAAAAATCGGTAAAGGCATTCTTGAGTTATCGTACGACATAGAAAACGCTGACGGACGGACAGACAGACGGACAGGCTGATTACTATAGAGCGCCGCCATTTCATGGCGGGGCCCTAATAACTTTTACAAATGCCATTCAATGACCACTGCAACCAGTTTGGTTTATTTGGACTAGTACAGTGGAACTCCCTAAAACCCACCCCTCTTAACACCAGATTACTCTATAAACCAAACGACTGACTTTGGTCTGGAATGTTTATCTGCATAAATAATTCAAAATTTCTTCTGAAAGCCAATTTTGGCCTTTAAAGATCAGTCCCAAAAGTATACTCCTTGTTAAATTCATCTCCAAAACCGGACCATATTTTTTGCAGAATATAATCGACCAAATTTATTCATTATGTCACTTATCTATCCCCATTTACATCAATAAATTAAGGTATTTTTACAGATTACTGTTAATCTTGATTTAAATTTACAATAATGCAAGAAAACACACTGAAAAAATTAACTCCCAGCCTACACTGACCTTACAGATCATATGTTGCTCTTTCAGTATTGGTGATTGGATTTTGGAATCTCTTAAAACTGGCCAATTTCTGTTTTCCCAACAAAGAACGGTTTATCAGGTTCCCGTGTAGTTTAAGAGAAAAAGATCATTAAATGTAATTCAGAGTTAATTTCAACTGATGACCATCTGGATAAGGTAAATTGATATCTCTGACATAACATCTGAAGATCACTAGACAAACAATCGAAACTAAGTTTTGATTTTTGTATGCCGACTTGTTTCAGGGACAATTATCTTTAAATAAAAAGTTAACAAAAATGCATGGGTGTTCCCCTGAACACATTTCACCTGCACTATATACCGGTATATTAAATGATTCCTGTTTTTTTTTATTTGTTGACAAAGTCCAAAGATAATCAGAAAAAATCAAAATGAAAGAAAATCAAAATGCATGGGCACATCTACAATATATATTGAAGCATTCTGCAAGTTTGGTTGGAAAGTACCAAACAGTTTAAGAGAAGTTGCAGATAATGGAGGCATACTCTGAAGACTCCAATGAGCTAAATTGAAGAAGTCCAAAGATAGCTAGAAAATCTGAAAAAAAATCACAATAAATAAATACTAAATGCATCATGCAAATCGGCAATATATATTGAAGCATTCCTGCAAGTTTGGTTGGATACTAGGAGGAGTTGTGGATAATGGAGGTTTACCCTATGACGCCAATAAGTTATAATGTCAAAGTCCAAATATAGCTAGAAAACCTTAAAAAATAGAAATATAGGAAAAACAAAATGCATGGTTCATATCTGCAATATATATTGAAACAATCTTGCAAGTTTGGTTCCAAAGTACCAAGCGGTCTAGGGGGAGTTGCGGATAATGGAGGTATACCCTATAATGCCAATAAGCTAAAATGACAAAGTCCAAAGATAGCTCGAAAATCTAAAAAAATAAAAATCAATCAAATTAATCAAAAACTAAAAGCAAGTTTCTCATCTGCAAGTCTTGTTGGAAACTACACGCCAGTTTAGGAGGAGATGCAGATAATGGTTTAAATTTTGGATCCATAGACAGATGGACGGATGCAAGATGACGGATAGTGATCCCTATGTGTCAATCCTGCACTAGGTGCAGGCAATACAATGAATGAAAGACAAGTAATGCAAAAACATGGCAAAGCTCATCCTGAATAAGCCAAATATGCTAAAAAATATTCAAGTCAATAAAAACAAAGAAAACTAATAATAATAGAAAACAGTAGCCTATTTCATCTCTGATTTCCAAATGTTTCTATATTTTTATTTACTAACCTCTGACTCTGAAACATCATGTAATAACAACACAACAGACAGGCGATTGGTTCTTTGTGCTCTCTCTAAACTTATCAGCAATTCAAAAGAACACCATGGACTATTAAGTGCATTTTTAGATATAAACAACAATGTTCTATTTGTATCATCTACAAGCTTTGTAATGGATGGTAAGACTCCTTGTCCAGGTAAAAATTTTGACTGTCCATAAATTTCTATATTATGCCTTTCTAGTTTAGGTATGACTTCCTCTTCCACAAGACCTCTATCCTCACCTCTATTGCTATGGGAAATAAACACCTTCAAGCCACCTTCATCCATCCTTTTCCTGAAAAACAAAACAAAATAAAATTATCTGAATTTAAAACTAAACAAAGGAATATGTATAAATGCAAAAGAGTAATGTAAGCAATTGATATATCTAGACTTTTTTTTCATTTCAATTTCATAGTTTTTATTGAAAATTTTCCAAGCTAGAACTATAATTTTTGGGGTTGTACTGACATAACAGTGGTTTCATTCAAGCAGTGTATTCATTTTATTTGTATAAAAATCCCTACAGAAGAATTTCTACACATTTCAAATACAATAGTGAGTACTTATCATGGAATACTGTAATTGTACTTAATTTTGCGGTGTACTTATTTTCACGAATTTCGTGCCCAGAAACTTTCCGCGAAAATAAGTACACGCAAATGTAATAATTTAACATTAAAGTTATAAGGAAAGCACTAAATTCCGTGAAATTAAATACACGCAAACTTGGCTAGAAAGGAAACATCACAAAAATAAGTACCCACAAATATAAGTACAATTACAATATACAGCAAGATAGAATACAACACAAATTTATATTTCTGAACATCCTACATAGTGGAATAAAAGTAAGCTGACATCATTTGCCCCATTGAAATTGATTAGATCTGCTCTGAGTAAGAGTGGATTTTACACTATAAGAATCACTGGGTGTTTTTCAGTTTATTGTTCTGCTTTTGGATCTATTGCTATTACAGTTAACATTTTATTTGGTTAAAGTTATAGTGCTGTTATGTAACATTAAATAGTGTCCACCGTGAAACACTGTCCACGTTTAAAATTGTAACATATGATAAAGTCCGAGGACAGAATAAAACGAATGATGACCATGACATATTGTCCTCTTGGATTTTCCAATGAAATATACAACAGAGGGACACTTTTTCACATGACGCTATTTTGGCTTATAGTTACACATAGACACAAATTCCATTGATGAAGAAAAAAAATTATATATAATTGATTTTTAACAGATAAAAAGCAACAAACAAATATCTACATGTTGCTGAATCCCATTAAAATATAAATCCTATTTACATGGTCAAATAAATTATGAAATGTACAAGATACAAAGCTCTACTATAATGAGATTATCGTCATGAAGCTTATGCAAGGATCAGAAATATCTGCCGTGCTTTCTATAAAACAACAAAATACCTGTAGAACATCCATACCACTTGCATAAATAATCTTGAAACAATATACAATATAAAACTCATTTTACTGTTAGATCACACTTGTAAAATTTAGATAAGAAGACTAGGAACCATTTATAAAAAAAAAATAAATATGAAATCAACTTTCAGTAAACATTGTATTTACTCATAAATTGATGAGGTGTTTCAATTTGTGTAATCTCTCCATCTCAATATTTACATTCCTGAAGTTTCCTATTGCTTGTTGCTTCGATATTCAGTTTGCGTATGAATACAATGTCATGAATGGTCTTGGTGAATATTTGTGAACAGGTCAATAAAAATGAGTATTCACCTATGCAAAAGGCCATAACTGTACAATATAATTAGTCAGGGGATGGACTTGTATAAGTCATTTTTAGAACTGACTTAAGGAAGTTATTGTAATAATGTTTTCTGACTCGTACAAGTCAGATTGCAAATAAAGCTTAAACTTTTATTAGCTATTTCAATACTTTTCTGATTTTTTAGCTATTTACTGATAATTTTTATGCATACTTTAATTTATTGGCTATCTGTTGTGATAGATGATGTCTTGGAGGGTGACCTATTAGTATTGGTGGGTGAGCTTTAAAAATTACCTCTCTGGGAATTATAATCATTCTTCTGAGTAAAATGACTTTCAAATGATGTGTGAAATTATGATTTTATGAAACCTGGCATTAATACACTACATAGATCTACAATTGTTTCATCTGAGGATAACATACATAAGAATCAGTTATTACTAACTTAATTTTCACCACTTTTGACTTGATGAAGTCAGAATTAATTATCATTAATTACAATTTGACTTTTACAAGTCAGAAAAGCTAATTTAATCAAGGGGAATAACCCCCAAAAAAATCTACGGTCAACACTGATTTCCTCAAGTCAGATAAAACTGACTTAAAAATGTCAATCCCCTGACTGATAATTGATTCTTATTCCTATCTAATTTTTTTTTCAGTCCACAAGAAATGTTTTCTTTTTCAACAGGTCGTTATATGATGAAAATTACTTCATTAAATAACTTTGTACATTTTCTACAAAGCATAACAATCTGTAAATAAACATGTAAAAGTCTGGTCATTTTTAGAATTATCTCCCTTATATACTCGCCCTATAAGTTGAGTGTCCTCTTCAAGAAAATTTGCTCTTACTTTTTTGTTGAGACAATGGCCAAATGGTTTCAAAATGATGCATTTCTAGCTAGGAAATGTAGAAGTAACAGTAAAGACGATAAAATATAAATATTTGGAAATCATTGCATAATTTATCATTTGTTTGATGAACATTTAAACATGGTCTCCTTTTATTCGCCTTGGACACAATATAATGACATTTTCAAATAAACCTTGTTACAAGCTTATATCTTTGTCACATTAGCATAATATTCTTCTCTTTCTTTACTAGAAGGAAGCATACATATTGTACTTTAAAGAAAAAAAATTTTTCAACCAAAAATCACCCAAAAATGATCATTACGATGTGTCATTTTAAAAACACCCTTTTTCAAAATAATATAGCACTTACCATCATGTTTTTATTGTTTAAATTGTATTTATTGTTTAAAAATACTTGTACTATTGTGTGAAATTTATTCAGCTTACTTATACAAGTTATTTTGTGAAAATATGATCAAATTTGCCAGGACTATGCCGTTAAGACTTAATATACCACTCGTTACGCTTTTTAGGTTTTTTTTACTGTTGGTACAGTAGTTAAAATCTGTATTTTAAATTACAGCATTTAATACAACTATATGTTTATGAACATTTCAAGGCTTCCTTCACTCAACACCAAAAGATTTATTTTAATCAGATATGTTTATGACAGAATTGGGGCTCTTTTAAAAACTGGAGGGTTCTGTCCCATCCGTAGACACATGTAGACACATGCACTTCTTTGATTTATGCTTTTAGGCTGATCAAATAAACCATTCAGTTTTTTACAAGTTAGTTGTGCTATATGAATAACAGATAGTTTTACGAATATTCTCCAACAAGAACTTTTTATGACACAATATGTAGCAAAGTCCAATCCATAGACACATGTCCCATCCGTAGACACACTGAAAAACACACACTGGTTCACAGTTTTTGAAACTAGTGCTGCAATATTTGTTTTTTAATTAAATGTACCATAAACTAATAGTGAACTATTTGCACAGAAAGTTTGTATATAATTTGTGTTTAAAAAGGTTTTCTTACAACTTTAACTGCATTTCTAATGCAATCAAATATTTATTACAAGAAATTTTATTTCATCAGTGTGGAGGTTTGGCTGAAATTCATTTTAAATTGTTCAAAAATACTAATGTAGGGGGAATATATCATACAAAGGTTATTGTCCTTTGTCTATGACCTTAACGGTCCACCTATTCCTATTGTGCAACCAATCTAGTAATTTCATTACTCTATTGATGTGATAAAACACACCTATACCTATACCTTTAGACCAACATATATTGTAAAAAAAGTTTTGGAGACTTGCTATTGTTAACTAATCTAAACAATGATGGTTCTTTTGAGTTTTCTAACAATACTATTGTATATCAATCTGTAATGCCCTAGGGAGGTTTTACCTTGATAGGAACTATATAAAACCTCCCCAGGCCATTACAGATTGACTTGATTGTTTGGAATTAGTTAACAATAGCAAGTCTCCAAAAATTTTTTACAATATATGTTGGTCTAAAGGTATAGGTATAGGTGAGTTTTATCACATCAATAGCGTAATGAAATTGCTAGATTGGTTGCACAATAGGAATAGGTGGACCGTTAAGGTCATAGACAAGGGACAATAATAAAGAAGCAAAAGGGTCTTTAAATTTTACTATGATGACCTTACTGTGGTTTTACATTGTGTTTAACTAATATTAATTCCATATTTCTGAGGCTTGTCCCATCCGTAGACATTTTGATCATGGTTTTATAAATTATCAGTGTAATTAAGATTTGATGTTGTTGTTTGAAATAATGTTTACTTTTGTACATGTATAAACATAAAATTAAAGCTTTGATAAGGTTGTTCTTCATCCTTTATATTGTTTTAAAGTGTCTCAAAACAGAGTAAAGACAGCAAATCATCCACATCACAGCAAAAATAAACCATATAAAGAATAATCTTTTTTCAGGTATTGTCTAAATATGTCTCCTATCAAAATGTGGTAAATAAGATTTCTGAACAAGTAAAAATAATATGCATAAGGACATATATGCTCAGTTATGTCCCATCCGTAGACACTTTACTTAAGCAGTTACTAGGTTCTAAATAATAAGGTATTGAATGTATTTGTAAAATTTTTTGTATTTACTTTCGGCCATGTTTCAACTTTAAATATAAGTTACTTTAAGCTTTGATTAGCTTGTTTTCAGCCTTATATCTACTATCTGAAAGTGGGAAAAAACAGCATCTGTCAAATATTTTTGCAATAATTCTTCAAAAACAGACCAAATTGAATTTTTTTTCTTGTAGTTATATCTACCGGTAAATATGCCCTCTATCAAATAGCTGTTAATAAATATGGTTTAAATATTTAATTTGACTAGTATTAAGAGTTTTCCTATTTCAATTTTAGCAAGTGTTTCATTTTTAAACCAAGATATTAAAAAAATTAATGCAGCAAAGCACTAAAAATGGTAGTTTTTTTCAAGAAATGTCTACACTGCCAGAAAAAAAAACAGAAAAAATTCTGTGTTGAATTTTATTTTCACCATAAATGACACATAAAATGTCATTATATTGTGTCCAAGGTGACTCCATTGTTTTATAAATTTACAAGGCATAATATACAATTTCTAAACATAAATTGCTCTAACTAATTCGGTCATAAATGTGGTTTTCTGAGGTATTAATGTTGTTCTTAATGCGGCTTTGTTCAAATCTGCAAACTCTGTAGTTAGTCTCGCACTGACCTACATGTTTCCTTCGACACAACTTGCTTTTTAACTTCAATATCTCCCTCTACCAGCCAACTGTGAACTATGACCATGATGACACAGAACTCCATCATTTCCATGACTGTTAACAATGATTGCTGGCTGCCAATTCAACATATGGCCATTTTTGAGACTTAACTAGAGGCTCAGAGACTGAGCCTGTATCGCTCACCTGACAAAATGCTTCTATTCCATGCATGTTTATTATCAATGGGTCTAATATTTAGCTATGTTCTCCTTTAGCACCCATGTTTTTGTCTGATCCTATTGAAATGAGTAATTTTTGCAAACACCTTCCATACATTTAGTTAAATTTGCTTGAATAGCTTCAGAGAAGATGATGAGAAGGATGGCTTTCCCATAAAGATGTTAAACTATGTTCTGCAGTGGAGGCCATGTTTTTTGCCAGATCAAAATGAAATGAGCAATCTTTGTAAAGAATATTTAGTACATCATTCTTGGAAAGTTTGGTTGAATTTGCTTGAGTGGTTTCAGAGCAGAAGATGACAATGTGATTTTCCCATAAGAGTCCAATGTTAAACCTACATTCCTCGCAGACAGCAATGTTTTTTATCGGATCGGAAGAAAATGAGCAATGTTTGTTAAGGACCTTTAGTGCATTATTCCAGTAAAGTTTGGTTGAATTTACTTCAGTGGTTTCAGAGGAGATAAGGAAAATGAGATTTTCCCATAGGGTCCAATTTTAAACTATGTTCCTTGCTGAAAGCCATGTTTTTCATCTGATCAGAAAGGAATGAGCAATCTTTGTAAAGGACCTTTAGTACATCATTCCTGTAAAGTTTGGTTGAATTTGCTTCAGTGGTTTCAGAGCAGAAGATGACAATGTGATTTTCCCATAGGGTCCAATGTAAAACTTTAGTTACATGCTGGCGACCATGTTTTTTATCGGATTGGAACGAAATGAGCTATCTTTGTTAAGGACCTTTAGTACATCATTCCTGTAAAGTTTGGTTGGTTTACTTCAGTGGTTCAGTGGTTTAAGACAAGAAGATGAAATTGTGATTTTCCCATAGGGTCCAATGTTAAAACTATGGTCCCCGTTGATGGCCATGTTTTATATGAGCATTCTTTGTCAAGGACCTTTAGTACATCATTCCTGTAAAGTTTGGCTGAATTGGCTTCAGTTGTTTCAGAGCAGAAGATGAAAATGTGATTTTTCCCATTGGGTCCAATGTCAAACCTACATGATGTAAGTTCCGCCCTGGCATCGATGTTTTTTATGGGATCAGAACGAAATGAGCAATCTTTGTAAAGGACCTTTAGTTCATCATTCCTGTAAAGTTTGATTGAATTTGCTCCAGTGGTTTCAGCGAAGATGAAAATGTGATTTTTCCCGTAGGGTCTAATGTTAAACTTAAGTTCTGCGCTGGCCGTCATGTTTTTTTAGGATCGGAACGAAATGAGCTATCTTTCTTAAGGACCTTCAGTACATCATTCCTGTAAAGTTTGGTTGAATTTGCTTCAGTGGTTTCAGAGGAGAAGATGAAAATGTGAAAAGTTAACGGACGATGGATGCCAAGTGATGGCAATAGCTCACACTCACCCTTTGGGTCAGGTGAGCTAAAAAACAACTAAAATTGCCACATAATGATTTTCTCAAAGCTGGCATAAATCAACTGTCTACCCAAATGAATATCACATGAAAGAAGTAAAAACTATTTTTGGCTGGCTACAGTGTAACAGCCAGAGACTTAGCGTGATTAATCACTGTGATAGACATATCACTCTAAATTTTTTAATGAATATACTGTGAAAGTACTTTTGTTAGTGGAGTCCCAATTTTCGTGGATTTCATGGTTGGCTTAAACCACGAAATTAAGTTCCCAAACAAAATGTGATTTTTCCATAGAGTTTTAATGTATGGAATTTGAAACCACGAATTTAAGTACCCACGAAATAGTGATATTTATGAAAACCATGAAAATTGATGTCCACGAATAAAAGTGTACACTTCCACAGTAATTGTTTTCCTGATTTATCAATCAACATCATTTTTTTGCATGCCATTACAAGCTATGAACTTAGGTCAAGGTAGATAACATTTCTGCTTTTATGAATATTCTGTAAGTGTATAAATATCCGATTTTTTCGGTGTAGTTGTCGTCAAGGAGAAATTGCATTATTAAATTTTTTAAGTTTTGGTCAAACAAACATACCAGGCAATTGATTTATAGAAAACGATTGAATAATAATTTATTTCAAAACTTTAAAGGGTACCCATCCCAAACCGAATCATCTATTTGGTGCGAATAGTATTAAACAGTCTCAAAGCTTCTCAACTTGTATAATTTTCTCAACTTGTATACCTTTCAAGTTTTGAAAAATTCCATACCCAAGGTTTGTCAAAATTCTCAATGATCAAAAGAAAAAATTAAAATCAGAGGGAATTTGTCCAAATTTGAAAAATAAGTGCTACGTCTTATGTGCAAGACTTGACAGCTCAACTCTACAATTTATAATTCAGCCTATATACAATTTATATTCAGCCTTATCATATTATAATTCATGATTCAAATCCCCAACAAATAAATCATGCTATACCACATGGCCTAAGTTTACTCAGTTTAGGGGACCCTGTCTTAGATAGGCTAACCATATCCTTAACCTAAACACTAACCACAGGACACTTACTCTAGCCCTATTACTAACTTTAATCCTAATCCATTATCTTTACCCTAACCAAAGCTTTCTGTAATAAATGTAAATGCAAAGAAATCACCTCCCTAAAATAGTGGATCCCCTAAATTACATTTAATGAAGGACGAGTGCATTGCAATCTCAACTCTGATCTATGTAGTTGTCGGTCCTTGAACTGATTTATTACATTTCCTGTGTAGCGTGTAGCAAATGCCAAGTTGTCTTCATTTGAGGATTGCCAATTTTCAGAATTACTTGAGCATTATGTTATCTAAAAGCATATGCCATTCCATTTTGAAAGTTTTCAGTCAAAATATAGCCAGCATCACAAAAGGCCAGTGTTCACATAACAGCGATTACGGGAATTAGGAGATATTATTTTATCTTCATTGACTTTAAGGTAAGACATTATCTCATTCGTAATTTCATTTTCAGTTTATTTAAGTTCATTTGAGGTATTGCATTTCACTGTGAGAGGCTTGGAGTGTCCTCGGTACCCTCACCTACATTGAAGCATTTTTTGGAGCGACCACGGACTGCAGTCTGTTACGGAGGGTAAAGTACCAAAAAGACCCTTTTGCTTTCTTTTCGTTGACTGCTTAAAACTGCTATCCCTGGTTCAAGGAGGCATTTCTCATAACAACAAGCCTAATTTTGCCGGGTCATGAAGAGGTACTGATCGATCGATGATCAGAAGTCAAAAGAAGTTAAAATTGAAAGTTAAAGAAGGAGCTTATGGCTTGAAACTACAAGCACTTGTTTCATAACAAATCACAGTCCCTCCCTCTCTTGGAAGAAGAGTGGGAGGGACTGATATTTTCTATGAAACAAGTGCCTGTGAAAAAATCAAAGCATGGAATGCTGTTAAGGCAGGTTCCTGGGTATTCCAGAAGTTCTGTAATTATTACTGTTTTGCTGAAATCTTGACATTTAATTTTTTCAAGAATTAAAATCCGAAATTTTCCTTCCCGGTTTAGGTTGTCTTTTCAGTTTTTATATGGGTTGTTGGTAATTTATTTAAAACTCTATTTATTTACATTTCATTATCTTGCTCCTCTTTGTTGGTATACGTACATGCAAGTATTCCAAAGTACAAGCCCGAGTACAAGTGTAACACTCGGTGGCTTAATTAATGTTGATATTTCCAATTTTGTCACTTCTTCTGTTCTTAGGTTTCATTATTTTTGCATATGATCAGGAACTCAATAACAAAGTCACTGTAAATTTACTATCTACATATGGGCATTTCGACAACTTATGTCTCATCAGTGCAAGCTACTGAGAATGGTAGGTTGTGCTCATCTACAAATAACAAAACACCGAAGTTACTGCGAATAATGTAAACAGAATTTCAGCATTTTGAGTCCGAAGTCGAGCACTACGTTTGTGTCCCTCTGTTTCTCTATGGCGAACAACGTCATTTCATCCTCCGTGCACTAAGGCAAAGGTTATGCCACACAACAGAAACACTGCGTGTATATATTTATCACTCTTGCTCAAAAAGTCCATCTCTTTTGGAATTTTGAATTGTATCTACCCTTTTTGTAGAGGCGACACCATTTTGTCGTTAATACACAGCTGATTCGTGTTCTCGCGTAATCTCGTTAGGCGGGATGTGAATGGAACAGCCTTTGTTTACCTCGCAGGGTGTGATTGGAACAGCCAATATTTACTTCCGGTGTAACGGAAAAACATTTTTGAGAGAAAATTTTAATATCGGGAGCTTTCAGAGGCATATCGGTAGACGTGAGACCGGCTGCCGAAACCGGTAGCCTCACAGTGAGACTGGGAGGGTTAACAACTCTGGTTACAACAGCGAAACTAGAAGTTACTACGTATCCATTCATAAAAACTGCGCGCCACAGGAAATTTTTATGAATGAACCGAATCGTGAATTTCGAATGTCAGTTTAAGTGCTCTGAGATTAAAAAGGCAAAGTATCCCTTAAAAGATATTAAATAAATACAATAAACACATAAAACGATGTAGTTGATCATGAAATGGACACTGTATCGCCACATGAATGGATTTTTTTTGTGCCTTCGTATGAATAACTGGTAAGCCGTACCCGTTTTTAACGATAGTCTGGAACATTCCGATTCTTTTCATACAAAGTAGTCTCCTTAATGTAAGAGTCTGGTTGAAACAGGCTTTTTTCAAGATGGCTTTACCCGACAGCTAGAAGGCAGAGAACCTGCCTTACAAAACAACTTCTAAACTGCTGAACAGAAATGTCGCAGTTCATCATCAATGTCACCATGGCAGCACGAACTAGTTTCTGGTGGAGTGGATTGCCGTTATGGTTACCTCATGAAATAGCAAGGATTTTTGGTGTTGAAGTCCGTTGAAACATGAGACAAATGATTTAAGTAATCGGAGAATTTTTTAGAGTTGACTGGGTGACATAAAGAAAATAAATTGACAGTTTCACAAAAAAATGTATAAGCAAACTGACTCTAGTTATGTTGAGAAATTAAATAAGCCAATGAATGAAGTTGATTTTGTCATGTGATCTTTTGGTCGTACAAAAAAAGTCACGTGACAGGCATAAAAAAATCGAAGGCATCAATATATATCCTTGGATGACATTCTTACCATAAGTGCCAGCTTTGCTGGCATAATAAGATTAAGGGATAAAAAAGAAACATATAATTTTAGACTATTAAGTTAAAAGTTAACATAACAAGAGATTATGCGCTGAACAACCCTTTACTTCTGGTTTTTCTTCATGTTCTTATTATTAAAAGGTCATTTTCTACTTGTAATCTATTTTTCACGAAAATTAAAAGAAGCGTGACATTGACAGGGGTGAGTGTGAGAGAGCGAATTGGTGTTAGAAAGCGTGACTCTCACACTGAAAGCGTGAGACTTGACAGGTCTGGAACATCACTTAAGACTGTCTCCAGAGACCTATCACATGAATACAATTTGTTCCAAATGACAACTTTTGGTTCTGATGGCAACACTGGAAACAAAACGAAAGTTATCTAAAATGTTAAGTTTTGGTTGAAAAAAAAAAGTAGTGGGTTGACGAACTTACAAATTAACTTGATAGAGCCTAACTCATGGTTTTACAGAATATGATAGAATATACCTTTATCTCAACGAAATTAAAAGTTATACGAATTTCGTGGTTGTAACTTTAAGAATCGTCTAAATCCGTCAAGATAATGAAACTGAAAGTTGAATGACAATTATCGGATATTTGGTTGAAACTTCCAACAATCATTCATTAAAAAATGTACCTTGGTAAATGATTTCAATTTAAAATGTCGGAAATACAGAAATTAAAATGAGAATCAACACAAGGATTCCTTTGATACCAAAAAGGCAAAACGAAAGTGGGCGCTGAGATCTGGTTTCTTGTCAAAATATAAATGGCAGAAACCAGTTTTCCAAAGCTAAAATATGTGCTGTTAACCCCGAACCTGAAACGTAAAATTATAATAGTTGACAAAATCTATAAAAAGCAGCTTTGGTTAGTAAAAAAATAGTCTTAATCTTTTTCATCAACTTCAGTCCAGTTTGCATACATCATTTTTGGTATCAGGTCTGTTCGCCCTAGTTACATGTTCACCCTGGGTTCGTTTGCCCTGAGTCCTTTCGCCCCTAGAGTTCGTTCGCCCTATTTTTTCATAAAGCTTAATCCTAGTATTATAACTTAGGTATAAATTTTAATTATATTTCAGTTATGGAGTCAATCTCAAACTTTCAAATATGTTAATTATTTAGTCACAAAGGATTAAAAATTAATTAATGTCCATAATTAGATTTTTTTTATTTATAAATCATAAGTCTAAATTACCTTTGATGAGGCATAATTATTTAGTCCTTTAATTTTACCGATTGGCATTTAATTGTATTTGATAGATTTATAATATTGATTGCTTGGATATGTACAAACAAAGCAAGGAAGAACTGGTAGACATAAAAGGAAGCTTATTTCACACTGAGCTTAACTCCTTTGATCTTGAGTGTGTTTTACAAATAAAAAAATATGGAAAAAAACAAACCCGAAAACACCGTAGAAAAATTAACAAAAACATAAGGGAGATAAGGAAAAGTTACGTTTATTTCTTCATTTGGAGGAAAACATTGCAAAAAAACATACTTGGTGACCTCAAGATGAAGAACAACAATAAAGGCGTTGTTCCATTGCTTGTTAAGCATGTTTGTGTAAAGACTGTCTCATGTGCATTTTCTCCATTTCTTTTCATTGTTTATTAGTGCCAACATATTGAAAAAAAAACAAAATCATTTATAATACAATGTACATCATATTCATATATGCAACTTTTATACATATAATTACCCCTAGTAAAGCAGTAAACTATTTCTGCTTTATTACAAGTTTATTCTCAACAGTTTGTTAAAACCTGATTAATAAGAATATATAGGGCGAATAGGTATTAGGGGAAACGGACCCAGGGCGAACGTGTATTAGGGCGAACAGGTAATAGGGCGAACGTGAATCGGGGCGAACAGACCCGGATTCATCATTTTTAATAAACTATTCAAGGTCAAATACCATCAGCTAAAATACCATGTTTGAAGATCGTTTGGAAGATACATCAAACTTCAAGTTATTTGCAAAATTTTGAAATTTCAAGAAGTAAAATAACCTGTTTTAGGTGTTTGATCTGCTTTTGATGGAGAAAAACTTGAATATTAAGTTCCAATCAAAACAGTACCAAAATTCATTCTCAACAACATACAACACTGCAAATGTTTAAAGTGATAAATTTGGAAACACTGTCATCTCCAAACCCAAATTTATTTGAAAACCTTTGACAAATCCATATTTACTACATAATATTAATTTTTCCATTATGAACCATTCAAAGCTCATCATACTGTGTTTTTGCTACTATTGCACTTTGGACTTATTTTTTAAATTCATTTTGAGCTTTATGAAACGGTCACAATAAGTTTATGATGTTAAGTGACATATTGTTTCAGAGAAATGCACCCTGTGTTAGATATATTCTAAGCCAAGGAAAAATAAATATGGAATACAGGACATTTTGTTTTTGATACAGACTTTATCACGGAAGGTATCAAGTTAGCCCTTTGGGCGTGCTTGATGTGTTACACTGTGATAAAAGTCCCTATCAAAAACAACATGTGCTTTTTTTCTTTTATGGGTAATTCACAAAATGATAACTCTATAATAAAATGAAATAAGCTGATATTTCAGCACAGTTAATCATTGTTTATTGGAATAATTAATATGCACTCTTCATTCAATGTTTTACACATATGAACACAACAAATAGTTCCAAAAGATGACGTCAGCATAGCAACCCGCATGTGAGGCCTTCACAAAGACCCGATAATTTCATGATATTGTCCAGTTCAGGGATACTGAGATCATCATGCAGTCTCTGTTGATCAAGATGAAATTCATACAAATTACCATATTTGACCAGGAAGCAAAAGGTCAAGGTCATGACTATTTAATAGAATCCCAATACTGATCCACTAACATACATATAATCTAGATTCTAATTCAAAAGACAATCAAGTTACAGCTTGGTCAAGCTTTGCAAAGAATAAAGAGACAGTGAACAATATTTCTCTAATTTCTGTCCTGTTTTCATGTTTCCTGACCAGTTGGAGAAATGCTTTTCTCATCTCTAGAGAGAATGTTGTTCTCGGCAAGTGATTGGATGAAATTCAATCATCAGACGTCAAACAGGTTTGCCGTTTTCCGACTTCACCATTGTGACGTCATCAAAAAAGGCGACCATGCCTGATGATGTCACGCTCAAAGAACACATTTATTACAGATCGTCAGAAAACGGGGGTTATGTTTTTGTCCAAAATTTCCAGGAAATCATTACAGAAATAAAATCCACCAGCGTATCTCGTGAGAAACAAAATTTCTACACTGTCCATAGTTCATTTTCTAATATCTTTAAAAATCTGCAAGCCTCGCGTTTAAAAATTTGAAAATTTAACTATCTCTAATGTAGAAATGTCGTTTCTCACTCGATGCTGTTGTAGATTCTATATTTCTTCTTTCTTGGACAAAGAAATAATCAGTATTAAATAATATTTACAAATACTGGCTAAATCAGTTTAATCAACAAATCATAAAAATCATAAAAGTATACAAAAATATAAATATATTTTACAAATAGCAACAACTCTTAAGTTAAATGCTTCATAATATTAACAATTGTTGAATTTAAAGTGAAATACATATCAATAAATTGTTAATTCAAAATATGTCTGTGGTAGTATTATTTTCTCTTGTAAGTAATGAAAAGTACTAAGAGTTCTATTCTGAATAGATGTGACAGCAATTTAAACAAACTGGTTCATCTGATATATTTATAACAAATTTATACATAAACAGCATTCAAACCAAACACATGTATGTAGCATCTTGCACCCAAAAAGTAATATGAAAAAAGTAACAAGAACTTTAGGCCATTCAAAATTATGGCGGGTTTCCTGGCTCTTTAACGTATTATATTTGCAATTCTTCAATGAACATACCAATATTCCTAAAGTAACACATATAACAAATCCTTCTAAACTCCTGTCTTTTATTTGCCAATCAACCAATCAAGATTCTATAGAAATTCTATTGTATACCAATTTGTACTGCCTGAAGGGGTTTACCTTGATACTCCAGTGATGACAAATTGGTATACAAAAGAATTCTATAGAATCTTGATTGGTTGATTGACAAAGAAAAGATAGGAGTTTTGAAGGAGTTGTTATAGGTGTTACTTGAGGAATATTGGTATGTTCATTGAAGAATTGCAAATAATACGTTATTGAGCCAGGAAATCCGCCATAATTAATTGGTTCTCAGGCCATTTTTCATTAAAACTGATGAGGGAGGGAGGGGATTTTTTTTTTATCTTTTTATTTGCCAAAAAATAGTAGTGAGGGAGGTGATTTTTTATTTTTATTTTATTGAAATGGCAAAAACAGGGTCAATGAGGGGCTTTTTTCAAGCCTCCAACTAGATGAGGAAGGGCCTGAGAACCAATAAATTTTTTTTTTCATGGCCTTACTGAGTTAGCTGCTTGTTTTGAGTGTAAAATCAGAATGATAAATGCTCTACAGTTCTTTGTTACTCACACTTTCACTACTCAGTTGCCATCATAAATAAATCAAAAATAAAGAAATGTTTGTCTGATGACACTTTATATAAGAATATCAATTGAAGTCTGTGTAACATTGAAATAAAAACCTTTGTTTAAAATACCCTCCAAATAAAGAAAAAATAGTTTAAATATCAGAACACATTTATAATGCCCTTTAATCTTTGGAAACAAAATGCCCTTTTATAGTCTCTCATAACTACACTTAACTTCCACCATTATACAGAAATAAACACTCCTATTGTACTGCTTGTGGTCAGTTCAATAATAAATCACTCAACTTTGCTTAGATAAATATAAAATCTTGGGAATAATTCATATTTTGAAAACAAATTGAAGATGTATTTTTAGTGAATCATATTTAGTTTATAAACATTTTCCAATATGGCATACTTTATTCATTATACATGTATAATAATTAACTAAATACAGAAAATATTGTAAATTTAATTTCAGCATATGGCCACAACTTATGTCTCTTCAGTGAAGATCCTAACATGAACTTCAAGAGGAATAAAGACATCCACAAACTACAACAACATACTGATGGCATACATGTAAAATACACTTAGCTTGTTTCAATCAGATTTTTATGATAAATTCTAATTTATTTCTGTTATATGCCTTCCATTTGTGTGCATTTTTTCAGGCTAATGCTTGTCATGAAAGTATATATATAAAATGACAACATAGGCAGCATTGATATAACTTGAAAATTGAATGTGACATGTTTTTATTTTCCTGTACTTTTGAAAATCGCAAAGCTGATCTCAGCATTAGATTGTTTCTTTAGACAAAAAACATTGTTATCATTATAATCATAATGTCCAGCTCATTAGCAATGCTAATTGGAAAGTAAAAATTGAGATTATATAAGAACAAAGGTATTTCTGTTGAATTATTGACTATAACTAAAACCACAAGTAAAGATTTTTTGTTGTTGTGCCAGCTTTATGTTTGTATTTAACTTACTCAATGTTGCAAACAAAAAGTAAGCAGTCCATTCAATAGGAAAATTCCATATTTGAATCAAAATATTAACCATGTTGACAATATATCCTATTGTATGTCACTTTAACCCTTTCCTTCATTTAGACGCCTTTTGACAACTCTAGGTCCCTCCCCCCTTTCCAGAGCTATAGTAGGGTGTTTTTAAGGCTTTAGGATAAGGGTATTGGCTTATTGAACAGAATATAACTTGGGCAAAAAATTGAGTGTTTTTCGCCTCTCTCTGTCCTGGGGTTTCAAAGGGGGCTTGTGCCCCCTCGAAACCTGGCAAGTGCAGGGACTATACATCCTCTCTAGATAGCCTAGCCAATAGCTCAAAAGGTAGATTTTTGAATTTTTGTTAATTTCTGACTGTAGTACATATTACAGATTTCAAAAAAAATTTGAAACCTAATTTTGGACAAAAAATGCATTTTGTGATCCTTTTGAGGCCCCTCTTGTCTCCATGGTAACAAGGAAGCAGCTTTTGATAGCATTTTCCTGAAGACAGTAGGCCAGTGTGTACTTCCACCAAGTATGAACGTATTTGGTTCAATTTCAAGAAACTAGAACATTTTGATTTTCAATTCAGAATGGTAAAAAATTGACTCCTCGTCGAAAGGGTTGATATAGGCATTTTGGCTAAAATATTTGCCAAAAAAAAACCAAAACAAATTAAGAACAAGAAAGTATAGTGATCATGGTTATTGGTTAACATATCTATAAATAATACATATGACAAAGTATCCTATCAATTTCATTGGCTGAAACAGTCACGTGATTTCAAAAATATTTAGCGTATTTTCAGCTTTGTTTCTATTTATATGTATATTGACGCCATGTTTCTATTTTTAAATATATTGACGCTATGTTTCTATTTATAGTTTTGTTGACGCTATATAACTAAATTTATTTCCAGTTTGACTTTCAAGTCTTATTTTTTCGCAGCAAAAGATCTTATAATAGTAATAATAAAAAATATGGTCTTTACACATATTAAGAGCACGGAGATATTAAACAGCCGAAATCGATACAAATCGGTTTAAAAGTTGTCCCACGGTATTTTTAAGCACTGCACATATAAAGGAAAACAAAAAAAAGTTTTCTGGTTTCTTTTATTGAAAATAACAGATGTGTTTGCATATATTATCCTTTGCACACATGCAACGAACTCACTCTTGTCGGTGTGCAGATTGATTTCATTTTCGCCTTCAACCAGAGCTTCTACTTGGAAATAAATTCAGACGTGTTGACAAAATCTTACTAGACAAAAATGCAATGAGATACAACGAAAACTACATATGTAATATAACAATAATGGACCTTTTACTCTGTCAATATGTTATATATGGACCTGTTAGGGATATATTGACCTCGGACTACGTCCTCGGTCAATATAAACCTAACAGGTCCATATATAACATATTGACCTCGTAAAAAGTCCATAATTGATAAATAATACTTGACAATAGTAGCAGAGCATGTGTGATCACTTTCTTAAGATCATTAAAAACAATAACAATTGAACTATAATTTTGACATAATATTTAAGTTTTAAATGTAGGAATAATTTCATTAAATTATGCAGTCTATTTATGAGCATGCATCTGTAATGCAGACTATTTTCTGTCACAACAAAACATGAGATAAAAGTTTCCTTGAAATCACATGGCAATCCATTGCCCAATCATAGTGTTGATTGTTTTCCTGGCCTGTATAAGTTGAGGTGGATCATTTGGAGTAGCTGGATACATATTAGCACAATGGGCAGTTCCTACAAAATACAACAGTTGTAAACATACAAGGTAGAGTTAATTTTTCTTTTATCGGTAATTTGTATGAATTTCCTTTGATCTATAGAGACTGATTATCTCAGCATCAATGAACTGGATATTATCATGAAATTATCATGTCATGGTGATATTTCAATTTATAAGGGAGTTTTATTTATCATTTTATGAATTACCGATAAAAGAAATACAGATATTTTGTTTTTGATACCGACTTGATCTAAGCGTAACACATCATGTTTGCCCTTTATGCAGGCACACTTGATAATGGTCATGGTAAATTTACAATAAAGGGATATGAAGTAAATGCAAATGAGACAAAGTTGCTACAAATACATGACAAAACTAAGCAATGGAACAACACTTTTATTGTTGTTCCTCATCTTGAAGTTCCCATAAATTGTATCAAAAACAAATGTCTTACATTCCATATTAACTAACTACAATGAACTAATTAAAATACATTGTTTTCATAGCATTAGAGAAATAGCTAACAGAGGGTGGAGAAAATCCACCCAATTTATGAAAAATTATTTAAGATATTAGGACACAAAGATATACAAACCTATGCTATTTTCTTGAATAAAACCAATTTAATATAGATTACAACATTGCATCCAAGAATTTACAACTACAGAACTACTGAATTCAATTATATAAATGAGTTATAAAAGGTAAATTTACCCTTTATACACTACCACAATCGGCCTTGGTGTCTGTGGACAGCATAACTTTAAATATTTATCAAATTTAAATATGATATTTATTGGCACACCTGTGAGCTGGGGTTTTGATTTCAAGTTTCTGGCCCACCTGTTCTAAAAAAGGGGGCAAAAAAAGGGTAAAATCAGGTGTTTTCAAATATTTGAATGTAGAATCTTTATTAGTCATCGTACTGAGATGGGGTTTGTTTTATTTTATCCCTTATTAAATTGCTCAGCTGGAATTTGTACTGCCCTCCATTTATTTTAGTTAATCAATTATTCATTAACTGCCTTCACTATATACATGTATAAAATTTTCAACATAATATTTTTCTGATATGAAATAATGTATTTATTTGGTTTAATACCATATGAAGAAATAATCATGGCAGCTTAGGCCACAATATTAAAATTTTGAACAAATATATATTTAAAAAAAAAGCCTGCCAATAAAAATCCACTTACCATCTATAAAAATAGTTGTGAAAGCTGGATCAACATTTTTTGTAAAACTTAAAGCATGCCATGGATCAATGGACCCATTTGGGAAGACAACTTTTGTTGGTCTCATGGCATAACCACCATAGTTTGTATTGGTTCTGTTAATCCCCTGGCTGATTAATACAGTGTTGAATTTACTACCAAAAATATCCATGCACTGTTGAATGAAAAAGCTAGAAAAAGAAACAAAGAAATACAATGATGAGAGTTCTGAATGTTTGCCTGAATAATATATAATAATTTGGAGTTATCATCTCCCAACTCATTCGCTACTCAAGGGTAAGAAGTCGATACAGTGACTTCCTTGATAGAGCTTGGTTTCTCACAGGGCAAACTCACTCACAAAGTGAATAAAGAACAAAGGACTTTCCATTGATTTTGCTGTGAGTTTGCCATGTTAACACATTGATCATTTATTTAAAAAAAATGCTTTTATTTCTTAAAATTCTAGTTTAATCAACTAGTCCCTGTATTTAATTTCCTTAGGTATGCACTGTTTTATGTCATATCAAGTAAATAAGTAGATTATCATCCCTGCTCGCCCCCACCATAAGTTTCTTTGCCCAATTTTTTTTTCTTATTTTTCAAAACTATGATTTCAGTTTAATTTCTTTTAGATTCCAGAAAAAGGTTGTCTCCAGATATGTCATTTTTTATACACAGATGTTGCCATCTTATTTTATTTTTTTCGAACAGAATAAAACATAGAAAGCAGCCACAGCCTGCTAAGCTCATCTCGTTGCACAACATTGACACATGTTGAACATGTCAGTAAACAGGAATGGAATATAATCATTCTGGCTAACAGATTCATTCATGCATAAATCAATGCAACAGACAGCATCCAAAGCATGCATTGCAGTTGTCATCCCAAAATGCATCATACTTATTGGATATTTGTTCTCTATCAGTTTGTACACTTATTTCGGTTGATGGACTTCCAAATGTTTAGATTTTATCTGCACTTAAGAGACATAAGTTGTCGAAATGCGCATATGCAGAATTGAAACTCACAGTAACTTCGGTATTTTGTTATTTATTACCACTGGGCCGATGCCTCTGCTGGTGGACTGTTAGTCCCAGAGGGTATTCACCAACCCAGTAGCCAGTACTTCGGTGCTTGCCCGAAAACCGATTTTTTTTTGGAAAATTGCAATATCTAAATTTCAGAAAATTTTATTTGAAACTAAGCAGTATCTCCCTCTTGCATAGCTCTGTCCTTAGCTGATTTTGGCTTTTCTATTTCAATCTTATTGGTTATTTGTTCTCTATCAGTTTGTACACTTATTTCGGTTGATGGACTTCCAAATGTTTAGATTTTATCTGCACTGTAGAGACATAAGTCATTGAAATGCGCATATGCAGAATTAAAATTCACAGTAACTTCAGTATTTTGTTACATAACAGTATGTTGATGTGGGACACGTCAACAAGCTGGAATGGACTTTAACCATTCTACCCAACCAAGTAGCTTATGCATAATAAAG
The DNA here is from genome assembly GCA_002080025.1 of Modiolus philippinarum. Lineage (NCBI taxonomy): Eukaryota > Metazoa > Mollusca > Bivalvia > Mytilida > Modiolidae > Modiolus > Modiolus philippinarum. The sequence goes on from MJUU01020386.1 coordinate 40,695, forward strand.
GGCTACGCCGAGCGCAGCATGATACGACCGCAGCATGTTGACAACTGAAATTTGAACAGGTGTAATTGAAAGTGTGTGTGGACATACTAAAGAGCTTGACACAATTATTACATGGACACAATAAGGAGATTGACCCAGTAATTAGCTGGACACAATCTATGGAAAATGAAATTAGCCCTTATGACTCCTTACGGTTCCTCTTTGACCCCTTATAGCTCGGAAACTGTAAGAGCTACGCAAAATCCATTGACAAACCACTGAAAGCTTATATGAAAAGGAATCCAAGGAAAAAATCCCATTGAAATCCGATGAAAAATAAAAATCTTAGGTAATCTGCAAATTTGCAGTTTTGGACCCTTTGACCCTTATGGCTCAGAAACGGTAAGAGCTGCGCCAAATCCGTTGGCATGCCACAGAAAGCTTGTATCAAGAGGAATCTAAAAAAAAAATACCATTAAAATCAGATGAAAAATAAAAATTTTTAGGTATTCTGCAAATTAGCAATTTGGCTGTTTGGCCCCTCATAACTAGGTAAGGAAACAAGTTACCAAAAATCTAATAGCAGAGTGCTGTGTTAATATTTCATAAGCAATCCATTGAAAAAAAACGACATCCGATGAAAAATAAAAATTCTACATAATCTGCAAATTCGCAATTTTGGCCCTGTTCAGCCCCTCATAGCTGGGAAAGGAAACAAGTTATAAAAAATCTAATAGCTGAGTGCCATATTAAATTTTCACAAGGAATCCATTGAAAAAAACTGCATCAAAATCGGACTAAAAATAAAAAAAATATTTTTTTTGAGATTTGCCCCTGTTGGGCCCCATTTATCTTGTGAGCGGTACATGCTACATGAAATCCGTTGCATACTCCAGATTGGAAATTTCCTCAGGAGCACACTGAAACAAACCCCATCAAAATCCACGACATATTTAGAAAAATTTTTGCGGTCGTATAAAAAGTAGGCCACAGACAGCATCTGAAACATGCATTGCAGTTGTGATCCCAAAATACATACAAACAATATAGTTGACATGGGACCTGTCAGTAAGCAGGAATGGACTTTACCATTCTGCCTAGCCAAGTCAATCATGTGTAAAATGTAGGTCACAGACAGCATACCAAGCATGCACTGCAGTTGTCATCCAAAAATGCATCAATCATGCCAATATGGTTAATGTGTGACATGATAGTGAGTGGGAATGGACTTTAACCATTCTATCTAACCAAGTCACTCATGCATAAAATGCAGGTCAAAGACAGCATCCAAAGCATGCATAGCAGTTGTCATCCCAAAATGCATCCTGCATACCAATATGGTTGATGTGGGGCATGTCAGTAACCAGGAGTGAACTCTAACCATTCTACCTAACCAAGTCGCTCGTTCATAAAATGTAGGTCACAGACAGCATCCCAAGCATGTATTGAAGTTGTCATCCAAAAATGCATCATACATACCAATATGGTCAATATGGTTGATGTGGGGCATGTCATTATGCAGGAATGGACTTTAATCATTCTACCTAACCAAATCGCTCATGCGTAAAATGTAGGTCATAGACAGCCAAAGCATGCATTGCAGTTGTCATCCCAAAAATCATACATACCAATATGGTTGATGTGAGGCATGTCAGTTAGCAGGAATGGACAATAATATTGACTGAAAAACTAATAATGTTGTATATTTACTTAAATGAAATAAACCTAAATGTGGAATTCAATATGTCGGTGAAACCGGTTGGTATCTTTCTAAACGGACCCAGGAACATCTGTATTGTTTTCATAGACCCAATAAGTATAAAAGTATAATATATCAACATCTTTAAAAACACAACCACGATATCAAACATATTACAGTTCAACCTTTGGAAGTCGTTACTAAACAGCCAGGACAATCTCACTCAAAATTCAATAAAGCCAGAAAAATAGCAGAACTAAATTGGATTAAGAAACTGCAAACTGTCTATCCTTTAGGTCTAAATGACAATATAATGGGTATTGGTAATATTTCTTAAACCAATTCTGTAAATATTTTGGATATTGTTTCTAAACCTCTACGTAACAAGCAATTTCATGGACATAGAATTAACCGTAATAAACGTAGATTACATTCTGTCAACACCACTGTTGCAGATCTAATTAAAATTTCTAAAAATAATGGTCAACATCAACTTTTGAGTAAATTATGTTCCATTCCTGCCACCAAATTAAACAATATCCTTGATGAATGCAAAACTATTTCGTACCTTAGTCCTAAATACGAAACTACAAAGATAATAATTGCGTTCTGCTATTTTAAGCTTTTTCCTAAAATCGATCGTCCTGACCAACATCAAAAACATTTTCTAAAGATAAAATACATAGACAAAGGTATAGATTTTATAAATATTGCTGGCATTCTAAATGATCATTCGGTTCATGAAAAAATTCCTGGCTATTTCGAAAATACAGAACTTCCCATCATTTGTTACATATACAAGAAACCCAGCCGGCAGTACGTCTTCAATTACAGTAAAGTTTGTAAAGATATAAACATTAACAATTCTGTGCCTGATACATGAAATTGCAACAATTCAAAATACGCCTTAATGCTCCTAGCTCCCATGTCATCACAGGAGATCTCAACATCTTGCAGGACAAAGAGATTATTAATTTCTTAAAGAAAGGTCCATATATAGGCCACCTTCTAAAATTAATTGGAAAGATTGTCGTAATATCATCCACGACTCACTTAAAACTTATTGTAAAAATTGGATTAAACGTGAACACCTTGACAAAAAATCTTTGGATTCTTTCTTTAATGCTATTATGAAAATTGTCGATATCCGAATTAAACAGTTTGAACAACATTTCCGCTATGACAACAAAAATATACCCACCGTTTCTCGCATCCAAATGAAACTTAAAGAATTTGGAAAAGAATTTGTTTTTGTCCCAGCTGATAAGGCTGCTAATAACATCATCATAGTTTGTCGTAAACATTATATAGAAGTACTCCAAAAAGAAATTACCAGTTCACATACTTTTCAATTAACCCAATTAACGGAAAGTGAAATTACAAACATACATTTTCTAACAGCCACATCTTTACAGGCTAAACCT
>MJUU01020386.1:61003-77630 GCA_002080025.1 Modiolus philippinarum
TTTCACAATTAAACCATAGCTTTTCAATTGAATATTGCTATTTATGTATTCTTTATACAAAGATAAGAAACTTGATACCTTTTAAATAATGTATTTTTTAATTGAACGATTTGTCTTCCTACATGAAACATGTCGAACGAAGCAAAGTAAAACATATAAAACTATGAAGAAAAGTCTTAATTTCTATGTATTACATTTATTATACATCTTCATGATGGTTGCACCCCGAGGGAACCCCGGGATATAGAAATAGGACCTAGTATCTCCGGCTTGCGGGGTATGACCCCTCCTTAACGGGGCTGACCCCGAGGGAACCCCGGGATATAGAAAATAGGACCCATTCCGTGGTTGTGCGGGATAAATAAATACACAACCCATCTTTCGGAAGGGATGTAAACTCAGGTCCATGTGTTGGAAGAAATGCCACGCTTCCTGCACGTTAAAGAAACCTTGTAGCAAGCTCTTTTTTGAGTGGTCGTAGGTGATCGGCTACAAGGCTAAATTACCCGCCCTTTTTTGATTTCACCCTACTTTTCCAGTGGCAGTCAGAATTTCCCGTCCCATGGCCCTTTCGATACCTCAAAGTGATTATTTATAAGAAACTTGTTCTCGTCTTAATATAGCTGAAATATTGCTGAGTAGACGTTAAACAATATTCAATCAATCAATCAATCATGATGGTTGCTAACACTAATTCTATAATATATTTTAAACCCCTAAAAAGTTCTAATTACAGCATATCTGGGTAAAGTTATCCTGAACATTGCAAGCTAATTTATTTTGACTTCTTACACATGGCGTCACGAATAATACTCTTTGATTTCTTCATATGCAGGAAAATGTATGCAAAATATGTGGAAAATATGAATTTACCTCGAAAAAATAGTGTTTTCCATGTATGAAAATCATAATTATTTTGACGGAGAGGGGAAGTGTACAATTAATCAATTGAATATACATTAAATTGTTGCATTGTAACTTATTATGCTTATAAAATATATAATTCAGGTTTAGTTTTTTTTTTTGAAAACCCAACTTAGTTATAGAATACATGAAACCTCAGGGGACACTTGCATACATTTTTACTAAATGTGTATTGTACATGCACACATACAAAGAAAAAAAAATCCAGAATTTTTAGGGGGGGTCATGCATGCAAATCATAATCCTTAGAGGGGGTCGTCGAAATTTTTCTTCACCTGAAGGGGGTTGTGGGTTGATATTGAATTTTGGCGAAATTTGCTCCACCCCCTCAGCTAATAAATAATGACCGTTCCCTAAATGACATGTTTTGTTAACACCATTTATGATATTCAGTTTTCCATTTTCTAACTTTTTCTAAGTTAATTTTGATTGGTTTTTTTCTGTAAAATTACCAATAAGTCCAGAATGATATATTTGCTTTACCCACTTTGAATCATTTCAAGCGATTTGAATTTTCAATACCAATGTTTTCTGTCTGTTTTACACACATATCCAGTGGCTTCCAGAAAACAATCCCTTTCATATTCATGAATAATTGTAGCTGTTGAAACGAATAAAATCATATGTAAAGAATAACCAAACAAACGAAGAAAAATAAATGAAATAAGTAAAAGAAAGGAAATGGGGCAAATGTCACCCCAGGTTAAAACGACCCAAAACAAAGCATCTTGGCGTCACCGTACGGTCTCAACACACCATACAGCCAGCCCTAAATGGCCCCAAGAAAGTAAAAAAAAAGTGAATAAATCAATGGAAACAAACAACATCTTCTCATATATCCAAGACGTTTCGTGATACAGATGCTGAGGTTAAACATGTTGCAGTAATGATGTATATATGTGAAACATGTTGTATTATGTATTATGTCGTTAATGCTTGAGATGATCCAGTTTGCTTTATTGATTGGTTTGTTTTAAACACCACTATATATATATATATATATANACATCCAATAACCCAAATATCAAGAAACTAAAATTTTATAAGAAGACAAGGACAAGCCAATGACCAACATATTCCTGACTTGGGACAGGCGCAAAAATTGCGGTGGGGTTAAACTCGTTTTCTTGGATCCAAACCCTCCCCCTATGTGTGGTGAATGGCTAAAAATAAATACACAAAAAGACTCACAGTAAAAATCAAACTAGAAAAAAGTCCAACTTATCAAGACGAGTACCCTTTCAATGAAGTACATAAAACATGAGACAATACATACAGGTACTGTCCGGACAAATGCTAGCAGTTACTGACAGCTAGCTAAGGACATAATTTCCGTCGACTATGATATCAAGCCTTCTTACATATGAAATTTCAATTGAAATTCTTCTAAATAGATTTGGTATAACAACATCATTAATTATGAAAGAAGAACATGATATTGTGCAATGCCAAATACTGCCAATATGAAAAATTGTTTAAATTTAGTTATGGTGTAAAGCATTTAGGAGATGATCAATATTTTTGCCAACAAAAACCAGAAGTAAAGATTTAACAACAATGCTGTATTTATATCCTTTATGAATAAGTTTGTTCAACGGATTAATAAGTTTGGAAGGACAATTTTTGAATTTATGCGCTTTGTAAATGATATTTCCATAGAAGTTTGGATGTGAAATGCCCTGATGTATAAGAGCCCTGCATGTAGAACCAAATTTTCTTAATAAGTCAATGTATCTATAATAAAATTCAGAGAATGTTTTTATCAATTTATGATATCGTTACTTCACAGGTTAATTTACATTCAAACAGCAAATAATATGTTTTGACCAGGTTTTTTTGCAAAGTTTAATCATAGCAATCGAGTAAACCGTGAAATGGTTACTTCGTTTGTAGAAAAAGCAGCATTTCCATCAAGTATTAAATAAAAAATCTTAACTCGAGTGTTTTGGGAAAAAAACACGGTTAGTAGTAAGTCTTAACAAATTAGTGATAACAAATAAGTCATAACAAATAAAATAAAACAAATAAGGCATAAGTAGGAACTAAAAATGTCCCTCCAGGGCTTCCGTACTTTAGTTTGTTTTTTGTTTTGTATTTTGTTTTGTATTTTGTTTTTTTTTTTGCTGCGTTCTTGTTGTTAATTTTGCTTACTAGTATAGTTTTGTCTTTTTCATTCTGTCTCAATTTGTGTTTGATATGAATTGGTGTGATATTGATTTTTTTTATTTTCTATTTTCCTTTCCTGCAAGTTAATGCAAATCAACTTTCTCTTATAACTTTTTCTAATAATCAGAAGGATTTTTTTTCAAGCAACTTTTGTCTTGGGATAGTGTTTTGTGACATAATATAAGTTTTGTCATTAGATTTGTTCCAAAATGCAAAATGTTGCAGAATCTTTTTCTATCGAACAAATATTGTAGTGAATGGACGGCTTGGAAATGTAATATATGACAACAATATGAATTTAAATTTCCTACCGTTAATTTTCCATTCCTTAGTTGGACACATCTTCTGCCCTGCATACAGAGTATATTTATCTCAGCTGATACTGTATGTTAGGGCATGCTCCCCGTACAATGAATCCTACTCCAAGGATATAATGATGAACGCTCGATTTACATTGCGCGCCATTCGCCATCACGAGTTGGCTGACCAATATGAAACAGCCTTGCTACGGGAGCCTGACGTTTTTTTTAATATTGGCTAAATAGACATGTCAATATGAACCACCCCTACGGAATGACAATGGGTGTGTCAACAGGGAAAGCGTCCATCACTAGTCATGGTGTGTCTAAAGTTAAATACTAAACAGGAAAAAGTCCATTTGATAATATTTTTATCAACCAACTCATAGAACCGTATCTGTAAAATAGACTCGATGATCGTAATACGACGCTTCTTCGTACTTCCTAATGGAATAAATAACGTTTAACCTTTGATAGCCGAACTAAATCCATAGTTACAGTTTTACCCTTGTCTGTCCGTCCATACGAATTAACGTCCAATGAAACTCGTCAAAATCAAACAAAATCAATATAAACACAAGCACAATCGTCATTTAACCAGCATATCACCACCGTATGGGAACGACACCGGATATTGGTACTACCGAAGCGGGCCATTGATATTACTTTAGCACGAGTGAACATGAAAAATCGCACTTTTATTGTATTTCTTCTAAATATTTGTAACCAGAAATGTGTGTGATGACCGACAGGATAAAATTAGAGTTCATAATAGTCGTATAAACATAGAATAAAGCAAGTAAATAAAAATTAGAGATGAAAACTCATCGCCTAGTACTGCCAAAATGTCGCAACGGGATGTTTTTTCTTCAAAAGCAAACGATTTCAGACGTGTTCTGTTAAAAAAATACACCCTTAAGTTCAATAATTTTACCCTTCGATTAAGATTAAGCAAATCCATGTCTCAGCAGCTTGTTATGTAACTTAAATCACGAAAACAAAGTTATGAAAGAGTACGGTGACTTGTCTATTATCTGGAATATTCTAAAAGTCTCCGTACACTTCATAATTTTGTTTTCATGATTTAAGTTACATAACCAGTTGTTGGGACATGGATTTGCTTAGTTTTAATTGAGGGTGAATATATTGAACCAAATGGTATGTTTTTGGAACACAAAACGCCTAAAATCGTTTGTTCTTGAAGAAAAAAAGCATCCCGTTGGGACATTTTGGCGGTACTAGGCGACGTATTTTCATCTCTAATTTTTAACCGGGTTTTCCCGTTGGGAAATCCGGTTATTGAAATGCTGATGTACGGCGGTTGGGCGGGCGGGCGGCTGCCAGATCTTGTAAGCGCAACTCCTCTGTAACCGTGCAACAGAATTTCATGAAACTTTGTTGAATGTAGCAAGGACATGATATGAGTAATTAATATGGCAAAAATCTGCGTTTTTCCAAAAAAAGTGTTTTTTTTTTTAAAAACGCAGATTTTTGCCATATTAACTACTACTGTTAGCACTATAGAACAAACAAACGTGTAAGATTTGTTATTCTAACGGTTGAGACTAACGTAAACTCATGTTTAAGCGTAAACAGTCTAGATTTTACTCACATTTTTTTTCTACGTCGTTTTCGGTTTAAACATCTCATAAGTAAAACAAAAAACTTAAAAGTTTTACTCATTCTCCAACGTTCAAGACTCTGCTTTAAATTGTTTAAGACACTGCTTATAAACTCTATCATATTTTTATATAAGAAAGAAAATAATAATTTAGTAATAAAAATGTTTAGAGGAACACAGTTCTGTGATCGATATGAGTATTGTAACTTTTTACTAGACACTCCCATAAGAACTCCCCCAAATGGACAAGCACAAGTCAAAACGGATTATAAATTTAGTATAAATGATAGGGCTTCGTTTTATGACTGGTACAATGGGTATTTTTTTTATCAAGTTCAAAGTGGATAAACTAGCTGACGGAACAGCACCAGATAATAACACAGTATCTGTTATTTCAGATGCAACCAATTTTCTCAGTCAAATGACAGTTAGACAAAATAGAAAAATAGTGTACGACTGCAACAACCCATCACTTGCAAATCACGTCAAATCAGTACTCACACTTTCAGATGGATATGTGAATAGTCTAGAGAAAAACAGCTTTATTTACCCGGATAATGTTGCAACTACTGATGACAATTCAGGGTTTAAGGCGAGAACCGCGCTCACAAATGCACTCGCAGAGGTAACAGCAGAAATACCACTGAACAGATTTTCATTCTTCGAATCTCTAGAACAAAATCTTTTACCCCCAGCACAGATGGGAATAACCGTAGAAATAAACAACAATAACTTGCTGTTCAAGGCCGATGGTGCTGATGACGGTAGAGTTGTAATTACACACTTTGAACTTTGGATCCCCAGACTAAAACTGAATTCTGTCGGTCTGTCGACCGTACTTCAGAATTACATGAAACCGAGGCGGTGGACATACCTAAGGGAATCCATTCACACTAGTAGCTCGAGTCAATCTGTTGAAGGGTCGTACCGTATTACAACAGGAATAAAACACCCAAAACACGTTATCATATTCTGACAAAGAAATGGAAAACACAACGACCAACTACAAAATCCTCTGTTACTTGACACTTTCAAAGTAAACGGAGCCAATACAAATTGTACCCTCCTGACAGCCAGATTAGAAGTTGGTTCTGGTATCTTTTACCCGGAAACGGGATACAGCTCGACTCAAATCAGCAGAATCTTCAGAGATGCCTGTAATTTTAAACCCAATGCAAGCAACGATTATGACACCGGGAACATGCTTACCCTTAGCAACTTTGGCTCTCTATACGGATTAATCTATTTTGATTTGACTTACGCAGACGAATCGCTTAGTATGGAGAACACATCCCTGACTCTGCATTAAAGATTGAACATTCCCCCAGCCGCTGCCTACCGAATCTTTGCCCTTGTACTGAACGAAGAAGATATAATTTTAGACACAATTGGAAATGATATAGTAATTATCTAAGGTATTAAAAAAATGAGTAAATACGTTAACTATAGTCTTGGTTTATCCGAAGGTCAGAGAAAGAATTTAGCTAAAGCATACAAAAACATATCTTCTCTAACATTAAGACTAACAAACAACCAATTAACAGGGGACTTTCCTATGGCGCTAACACAAACACAAATGAAAAAAATACAGAAAGCAAAGGCCTCTGGTACTGGGGTTCACATAAGAATTTCAAAGACACAAATGACAAATCAATCACAAAACGGAGGTTTTCTTGGACCACTCGCTAAACTTGCACTTCCGGTCATAAAGACAGTGGCATCCAAACTATTACCTGCCCTTGGCATCGGAGCGGCCTCCGCTCTAGCTGAAACCGGGGTGAAAAAAGGTGTTTGGTAGCGGTTTAACAGCAGACGTACCACACAACAAAATCACCACCCTCTTACAAAAACCCTACGTTGACCACCTAACAAAAACACAGAAAGAGCAATTGCAGTCAGCACTCAAACAAAAAACAGGAACTGGTCTTAGAATCACAAAAAGACAACAGACCGGTGGATTATTTGGTATGTTAGCCAGTTTGGCAGTGCCATTGCTGGCCGGTCTAATGGGGAAAGGACTACAAGTTGAACGCCCATCTGGTAGAGGACTACAAGTAGACAGCTTACCCAGACCCTACGTCATGCAAAAAAAGACGCTTGAACCGCTAACTAACTTTGATATTTTAGACTGGGTTGATAAACTACGTATTACCTCTTTCAGAGGTGTTTATAGTAGGGACAATCTACCACCAAGACCAAACAAGAATGAGTGTGGTATTCTTAATTTGGACGCTACAAGTGGTGCCGGTGTTACATACTAGTCTTTCCCCCATACCAGGATTTCCCCCCGGAAATATGAGTATATACTCAGATTTCCCCCCGGAAAATCTAGTATATACTGGATTTTCCCCGGGGGAAAAATGAGTATATACTGACGTTTCCCCCTACGGAAAGTCTGGTATGTGAATACACATACTAGTTTTTCCCATATACTAGAACTTCCCCTTTATAAAGAGGAACTTTCCAATTGCAGTTTAAGTAACGACGTCGACTTCATCTTTCATCTAATAAGGAAACACTTCAAAGAAAGCAAGAAAGTAGAGAACAAGTTTACTCAAATGGACAAAAAAGCATATTTAAGACCAGGAAAATTGTGATTAAAGTTCACTAATGTAAAGCCCCTCGCTCCCCCATTTTACTCAAGACAATAATTCAACAGCAAAACAAAAACGGAAAAAAAATCAAGTCATATCAATTTTTTTTAAATAGCTCAATGGTAATATCCACTGAACAGTCTGTGAAAGTTTTATTGAATTTTACGAAGTGGTCTAGGAGGAGTTGAACGCCTATTGCGGACGGAATAGCGAACGGACAGACGAACAGACGAACTGTCACCATGATCACTATATACCGCCCGCTAAAGCGGGGGGGGGGGTATAACAAGGAGACATACATACTTCTGAAAATCAGTCCAACAGTATCTTATCTGCAAATACATATGAATGTGGTGTAAGGACTTACAGAATGTTTTTTTTCTGTACCAAGTATTTATATCAGCTGCATATAAAAATAACAATGTACTTAGAATTGTGTTCATCTCCGCCGAATTTGAGAATGTTTGTTTTTGCAGGGTTTAAAAACAATTAGATTTAAGGGTATATTGTATGAACCGAAACGGCGTTAGAATTGGAACACAAAATTGCATCCCCAACTGGGGGGTTTAGTTAGAAATCAATATCACCCCCAAAACAGGTCCCACTATTCATATCGTTACATGGAGGTAATAACAAAATTACCCAACAGATTTGTCGAGAGCCGAAGTCCATGAGACAAAAAGACAAATCAGGTGGAACCTCTAACCTCTTAAGGTTTTTGGTATTGGGCCCTTGTATATATTTTCACAGGATGAGAAAAAGCGTCAAAATTTGAGAAGTGTGAATATTTTAAACTTTCTTTTAGTCAAGGGAAATACCAAATTCAAAATAGGATCTAAAAGGACAGCCGCATGAAATGAATTTAATCAATTTGTATTTTTTTTTATCGTTTTATAAAGGTTATATTTTAAGTGTCCTGTTTTCTTTTTGTCTTTTTTCTTCTTTCTTGTTTTATAAATCGTAGTAAAATAGTTTCCCAAAATGGAAAAAAAATGATGTTTAAAATGTCGGAAACGCCATTGGTAAAATAGATGACGCCTTATTGATAACGGACACATGTATCAGTATTTGCCAAAACAGATATATAAATGTCCCTTATAGGGAACAAGGAAGGAATTCATTTCCCATTGCCCACAATGCTAATATATTTCAGATTTATAGTACTTTCTAACAATGATCAGATCAAAAACTATTCTTGCTGTTCAGGGACTTTTATTGGCACTTCTAAAAATAAAAAGTTTATATATGCATGACCGCCTTCCTTTTGAGCTTTTTCTAGAAGATTGGGGTTACCCCCTTTAAAGTTCACAATGTCTGCATAGAATGTGAAAAATCCATCTTTTAAAAAAAATCGCCAAAAATGTCTGTGAAGTGCTAAACATTTTCTAATTATTTATTGAAAGACTACAAAGAGTAAATGACATGAAAATGTGAAAGACTTGATTAATTTACATCTTATCATGCAGCACAGCCAATCCTTAATTTACTTATCATTCAATTCCTTGGGTACACAGATAAACAAACTGGTTCCCTTACTGAATTCCTTCCTTTTTACCTTTAGGTTGAGGTATGAAAGGTGAACTATGCCTATTATTCCGGAAGATTTGATCCGAAATTTCCCCTTGAAAAATGACATAGAGATAACTGGCTAATAAAATTGGCTTCTACTCATAAATCCAATGTTGCAATCAAGCAAAGGTACATAACACACCATATAATAACCATTCTAAGTTCTTCTGAAATTACTTGGCAGACGAGAACGCAATACAGGTACAAAAGTGCTATCTGTCAGGTCTAGTTTACATCCAATTGTTCCATCTAAAGGGGTCATACTTTAAAATTGAAACTTCTATAAAAATCGGTTTCAAATCTTATTTTTAAATTACATTGCCTATTGATTTATCGGCAACAGTCCTTTCATGTTGAATGAAAATCTTGTGAAAAAAGCAGCATAACAATATAGTTCTTTCATAGCGCGGACCTCAACGAGAGCACAATGTCAGTTGATATAATAGACAATCATTACCCTTATTGTAATCATAGAATATATTTATGTATATATATATATATATATATATATATATATATATATAAGAATTTCCGAAAATTGGTCGAATGCATATTTTCCGATTATGAGCTTGCGGTTATAGTGAAGTAGCTTCACTCTAGTTATTTCAACTTACGCAATAGCAATATCTTTTATAGCTAAATATTAAATTAGACATTTTCTAAGTCGTTGTATTTAACAGAAAATCCATTTACTTGCGAGTATCGTATTAATTCAAGTAAAAAATTCACGTATCCATGTATTTGTATTGGAATTATTACACATTATATGCTTTATAATAATTTTTTAATTATTTTGCATATGCAGTGAATATATTTAGAATTATAGCCAAGGGGGAAATTCCAGTATGAATTCGAACAAAGGGGGAAAATCCAGTATATACTCAATTTTCTCCCCTCAAATATAGGGGAGAAAAATGAGTATATACTGATTTTTCCGGGCGGAAAGACTAGTATATACTCATCTTTCCGGGGGGAAGAATGAGTAGGGGGAAAATCTAGTATGTGACACCGGTACTCATTCGGTGTGTTGGGACTTTCGTAATAAGAGGAATATTTACTTTGATAGTTATGGTCTTTCACCACCACAAGAATTTATTGACTATATAAAGGGTAAATACAGACGTAACACAATCCAGTACCAACACAAACTAAGTGTTCTATGTGGCTACTTCTGTCTATTCTTTCTACGAGAAGCACAAGAGAAAGACATCTACGATATAATGTACAAAGACCTTAGTGCCCGCGGCAGTCCGACGGATACAATAAAAAATGAAATACTATTAAAAGAGTACTTCAAAAAATGAGCTACTGCGTCAAAGGAAAAAAGTCACGGAGTCTCTTTCTCCAAGAATCGTACAATTATTCAACGGTAAGTTCATAGAATACAGCACGTGTGCCAGCTGCAAAATCACGAAAACCAAGTTTGTGCGTGGAACCGCCGGAACCGCAGGATCCACAGGAACCGCAGGCGGTAAACTTGACATACACAAGGCCATCAAACCTGTAATGCCGAAGGGCGGAATTACTCTCCCAGGAACGAATTACTGTGGGCCTTACAACACAATGGACTTACCCACCAAGAACAAATTAGATAGGGTTTGTAGGAGTCATGATCTTTGTTATGATGCACAGCACGACAAACGGAAATGTGACAAGAAGATGATGTCTGACCTAAAACAAGTAAAACCATCATCAGTCGGTGAAGCTGTAAACAAAAAGATAGTTCAGGGTGTAATAGGGGCAAAAAGCAAAGTGGGACTCGGTGATAAAAAAAAAGGAGAAAATAAAGTGAACAGACAAACTAGCAGAGGAACTACATAAGCAAGCAAAAAGAAAGTTCCCTCTCAGACAAGTAAGAGTATCACATGTCGATGACACCTGGAGTGCAGATCTCGTAGACATGCAATCTTATTTCAGAGATAACAAGGGATACAAATACTTACTAAATGTGATCGACGTATTCAGCAAATACGCTTGGAGCGTTCCACTAAAATCAAAGACAGGACAAGAAGTGACTATTGGATTCGAGAGCATACTAAAAGAGGGAAGAACTCCAGAATTACTATGGGTCGATCAGGGATCAGAGTTTTACAACCAGAAGTTTAAGAAACTCCCAGAAAACTACAAAATAAGAATGTACCACACTTTCAATCAGGGAAAGGCTGTAGTAATAGAGCGCTTCAATCGCACGCTCTAAGGTAAGATGTCTCGCTACTTTTCCGCCAATAACACCTACAATTATATCTCAGTACTTCCACAATTAGTAGAGCAGTACAATAACACGAAGCACTCGACAATCAAAATGAAACCAGTAGAAGCAAGCAAATCCCCCGTTTACTCAGATACGAAGGAAACTAAGACTAAACCAAAATTTAAACTAGACGACAAGGTCAGAATATCTAAAAAGAAAGGCACGTTTGAAAAGGGTTATACACCCAACTGGACCGAAGAGGTATTTACTATTTCGACGATCCAGTACACAGAACCAATAACTTACAAGATCACGGACTTGAATAACCAGCCAATAGAAGGAAGCTTCTACGAACAAGAACTCCAGAAGACAGACCAAAAGACATACAGAATAGAAAAGATTATCAGACGGGATCACAAAAATAGAAGAGTATTTGTTAAATGGAAAGGGTATTCAAACGACTTTAACTCCTGGATTCCGATGTCGGACTTGCAGTCTCTGGGATAGTCTTTAGTAATTCCAGTTCTTCTTCGGACACCCGCGCTCTAACGTATACTAAGTATTCCGCTAAGAGGATGGTACAAATGTACGATCTTCTCTTCCTCTTGAAGATCAAGTATTTCGTAAACTCCGTTTGGCGGTATCATTGAATCACTATTCATCTTTTTAAACTGATTTTTATCATATAAATTTCGACCTCGATTACATTTAGTGAGGTCATTGGAGAAACTAGCCAAACGATTCCGGTTGGGGCTATAACTCCAAAGAATATTTCGCCGTTCTTTTCAAACGTCTGATTCATTTTTATCTCAAATTGATTATAACCACCGATGGATTTCCTTGTCTCTAGAATTTCGGTGCTAGTTATTGGTGTCGTCCCTTTTTTGTAACATGAGATGTACGGAGGAGTATCTTGTCTCATACCCCCGACGCACAAACGGACAGTAAATGTGGGTGTACACTTATCCTTGACTTTTACCCACTGCTGAAACCCATTCCCGGGTGAGTGTAAGATCTTCCCTTTGATTTCAAATGGTTTATCAATAGTCAAGTTGTTGTCTGGAAGCCCGATCGGTATCGGAGTTACACGAGGAGCAATAGGGTACGTAGACATACCGAATAGACCGCCCACAGAGTAACTAAAAGTGTATGGTGTTGTGTTAACCGGAGGACTTAGATATACATGTTGGTATTGTTCCTCCGGGGTTAGACTAAATTTTCTCACCCGATAACCCATTTCTCCTCTTATACCAATCATCACATATTTAGCAATATAACCCAGGTGCAATTTGACTTCTTGAGCCCCATTAGAAAGATCAACGGAATACTCTTTTTTTCCATTGTCCTAAGTTCCCTGCAGACTGATGAAGATCACTTCCAAAATCATTCCAAGTATGACACTCTATGGAACACGCTTTACCATTTAGTTCAATGTCGATATTGGCGACTATCTTTTTTTGATATAGACCTATAACATCACGCTTGCTAATTATTCTGTATTCAGTAGTTTCGCCGTTAGTATAGAGAATACCGGTAATTCCTTCTTCCGAGAAATCTAGTTCATAACCGTAATCACGGATAGAATATCGAATATCTTTCCCAATACTCTGTAGGAATAGGAATAACGAATGAGGGGGTTTCTGTAATTCGACCACCGCAATCCTCCTCTACTCGCTTAATTTCATAATTGATCGATAGAATGTAAAAAGAAGTGAACAAGTAGCGCTATTTCTTATTTTCTTGATATGAAAAAGTGTTATCTCGTCCTTATTATCTGTACTTACTCTTGTGAAAGATATTTCCTTTGATGCGCTCAATTGATCTAGTTTCAACATGATCTTAATTTGGTTATTAGATACGCGCTCTTTTGGCGACTCAAATATTAGATGCGCACCAAACAAATAAAGAGTTTCATCCGTCGGGTTTAGGCTTAGTTTCCAGTTGTCGAGATCCTCCTCTATATCACCGTTGTTATAGGAATCGTCCGATAACCACTTGACTTTTACATTCGTAGTCAATTTATAATATCCGGGTTTCACTCTTGCAAGAAATGATGCAGCTTTCTTTTTCTCGTTCTTCTTTTCTCCTGTTTTATTGAAAAATCTCCTTAATTCTCTCTTGTTATCCTGAATTTTAGTATCTATTTCACTTTTTGTATAACCCTCATAATCGGCTAGCTTGGCGTCTACCTCAGTCTTAGTATAAACAGGGTCTAGTGCATCAAATTTGGCGTCTACCTCAGTCTTAGTATAAACAGTACTTACTTTTTTCTCAAGTTGTGATAGGTGAATTGGTCTTAGAAACTGTCTGTCATGTCCAGGTCTTTACGCGTATTACTGTGCAAGTCTTTTCTTAGTTCTCGTTCACTTGCAGCAACAAAAGCCTTACTAGCCAAGACGTTTTCGTATTTTAATTAACTCCGCTGTAAAGTTCCGTTTTTGTGTGTCTATTTTCTGTTGCAGCGATTTCTTGTTTACCGCACAGGTTGGATCATCTAAGTCGGTCTCGAGTCCCCTAATATACTTCTTATTCATGTCCAGGTCTTTACGCGCTACCGCAGGAAAGAAAGTATCGCTTATTTGTTTTATTGTTGCTACGTGGTCGTTGCCGGAACCGGGTGAAAGCCCTGTGATTTTATATCCACCTATATCTAAGTCTTGTCCTTTACGGAAACACTCTTTACTCACTCTATCTAACTGAGCCTTGTTCGCATACTTACTTAACACTACATCAAAATTAGTCTCCGTTTGTCCTACCGGACCTCCTGACACCGTCTGAGATATTTCATTAAATATACCCATTTTTATTACTTATCTTTTATAAAAGGAAGAAAAAATGTTAAACGAACTAAAGGATCTAGCTCAAAAGAAGTCAAAAGCAGAGAAAGCGGTACAGGACTTCAAAATGAAGAAGGAAGAAGAAAGAATAAGAAAAAGTGTTCAGTCGGATAAACTCGAGGAATTCTTTGAACCAGTAACGAAAGCAATAGAAAAAATACCAGAAACAAGGATAACACCACAAGTTGGTCAACTAGTACCCGTGCCTAATATTATGGATCTTCCTGTTCCTCTTGCCATAGAGGAACCCTAGGATCCGGAGGAACCGGAGGGACCGAAGATAGTCGAAATGGAAGCAGGTGGCGTAAATATCAGTGAGTATGATGCCGAGGAACAACTAGAAAATAATGATGACCTGAATAACAAAGCCAAGATCAGTAGGGCAAAGGGTATGAATGTGAAGGTGGGACAAATGAAATCCGGGGCGCAATTTCAAGAAGATATAAAAATCTCCAGGGTAAAAATAGAAAGTATTACCAGAAATTGCAGGGGAAAACTGGGAAAGGACTGGCATCCAAAGGGTCGTACAAAATAAACACTACCGGCTGATCTACTGCTGGATTTGGAACAGCTTCTCGAATATAATAGGTTGTACGGACTAGACAATAAAGGACAACAAGTAGTAGACGAAAGGGTGGACGACGACTTCGTCGACCTAGTGACAAAGAGGTACAATCCCAAAAAAGCGTATTCTGATTCTGCAAAGCGGACATTTAGAAAACTAGTCAGTCTTTCATCACACCCTCTGGTAAAGACAAGTGGCAAATACAAGAATATTTTGTGTAACTGTCATGACGCTACAAGCCTAGTAGAACGGTTAGAGCTTTTGATTGCTGGTATCGAGTCTGGTAATACCAGTGACGAACTAGTAAACGAAGGAATGACTATTCTAGACACTCTTCTGGAACACGGTGATATAACGGAAGAACAGCATGAAGGAATTTATAGAAAATATTTCGAGTAATAAAAAAAGGAACAAAAGATAACACTTTCTAGTTATGCAGGTAAAGGAACCCCTTCTGATTTTGTGACCCAGTTCGAAGAACCCTTGGTACTAGATAAGAATAAGCAGTATGTTTTTGGTTTGTCCCAGATAAATAGTATGACTTACAGTTGGTATAATGTTTCTGAGTTCTATGGTAACAAGAAAATAAAGTATAATCTTGATTCTAAGAGTGTCTTTGAACACGGCGGGTGTCTTATAAGAAGCAGGAGATGCTGACTCTACCGGTGCACCTGATCTCACCCATGGTTTTATATTGGGTCCGAGTTGTTCATCTGTGTGTGTGTGAGTGTCCTCATTTTTCTTTTCTGTGCTGTACCCATGTTGTGTTTTTTTTTCTGCCTTTTTTGTTTCTGGTGTTGCCATTGTCCTTGGATTATTCGCTTTTAGATTGACGGTTCGGTTCTCACTTACTTTTTGACCCTGGGAAAATATTCAAGGAATTGACATTTGCTGATGGTAACTACAGCTACGGGGACATGTCCACTTATATAGCAGAATTTTTATCAATAAACGATAAAGTCGAAGACAGTGTAATAAAACTAGACTTTGATCTGACGAGCTTTAAGGTGTTAATTACACTAAAGGGAGGTGCGGTACTAGACTTTAGAGATGGGAACTTTGCCGAGTTAATCGGGTTTGATAAAAAAAAATAGTAAAGGAGACGGAATACGGTAGTAAATTGCCTTACATCACTAACGGGATAGATAGTATTTATGTTCATTGTGATTTGATCACTAGTTCCGTTGTAGACGGTAAGTCGGGTGGCGTAATCTACGTCTTTAGTACTGCAAATCTAACTCGTAGTTACACCGTACCACATAGGATATTCGAGAGTAAACAAAACAAGGATTGACTCAATTCATGTTTGGGTGACCGACGCAGACGGCAGAAATATAGACCTGAATGGTCACGGTTGACACCAATTTTACTTTTATTCTTAGAGAAATATAAACGGTAAGAAAAAATGAGAAAAGTATATAGTAAGGAGTTAGGAATATATGTTTTTGTTGACCCGGTAACGAGAGAACAAATAGGTGGTGGTTTATTCGACAGTATATTTAGTACCTTAGGTAGCAACGCCGCAAAACAACTGGCAAAAGAGACAATAAAGAAATCTGCCACCGCAGCATTAGACACTGGGAGTAAAAAACTTGGTGAAAAGGTGGGAGAGTACGTAGCAGATAAAATAGCACCGACGAAACCAAGTGAGCACGTAACACCGACAAAACCAACAACCAGCAAAACCAGGTGCATTGATTAAAGAAATAAAAAAGTATACCGACGAAAGTGCCGCATCAAAAATTGGTAAAGTGTTAGGCAAGGGTAAAGTTAACGCAAGAATTAATCGCCTATTGTAGATTAAAATCATACTATAAAAATGGGAAGAAGAAAACTATATGAGACAGATGTCGAAAAAAAA
>MJUU01020386.1:77654-100673 GCA_002080025.1 Modiolus philippinarum
AAATTTTACTGTGATGTGTGTAATAAACTCCTTTGTGTTTCGGCCAAAAAGTACCATATTAACTCTGCGGCTCATCGCAAGAGAGTTACAGAATAATAATCCATTTAAACAACAAAAAGTCAGATAAAAATCATTCATAATGAATTACAAAGAAAAGAAAGGAATTAGAAAGTATACTATTAGTTACCCTGAAAAAGAATTAATTAGTGTTGAGGTAGAAAAAATATCAGAGATAATAAAAGAAAGACTAGATCATGCTCTTTCAGACGGGATTACTGATAGTGCTGATGTAACAGTTAAATTTGTTTACACTGGTAATACACCAAGCTACAAATATAATACAACAAAAAGTATGAACTCGTTTCTTATAAAGGACTTTGATGACTTCAGAGCTCTTTATCAACAATACGTAGATCTTTCTTTACATCCGAATGAGGATTACGTATATGAAATCATAGGAATTAGAATAAAAGTAGCAAAATCACCAAGTGGTGGTTGCTGGGACCATAATTATTCAGAGACAATAGCAGAAGGAGTCAAAAAGAAACGTCTGTTATCAACTAATAACAACTGTTTCTTCCGTTGTTTAAAACAACTTAAACCAGATAATTTTAACCCTACAATCACTGTCTGTGATGAGATACGAAGATGTTATGGGTTGGCCCCTAAAACACCAATACCTTTCCCGGAAGCATGGGACATAATAAAAAGGTATCAGATACCTGTTGGTTTATTCTGTGAAGGGACAAAACAGCATTATGGTTTAGAACATCTTATCAACATAGTTTTAGCCAAGGGTCATTACAGTCTTGTTATCACTGAAGAAAAGAAGTCTTCAGTTGTTTGTTCTAGTTGTGGTACTAGATATAAGAAAAAAAACATAAGTGTAACGATAACGCGTCTGGTTATTATCAAGCAGTAATAAAGAAAAAAGGTAGGTATTTGATCCGAAGAACAACAAAGAGCAAAGAGTTAAATAACAACATAATACATTATGATATAGAGACTTACACAAAAGTTGTTGACGGACATAAGGTTCATACCCCATATATCCTAGGATTCGTAGAAAAAGATGGATTCTGTTATTTTGCTGGTGCTGATTGTGTTGATAATTTTGTACGATATTTAATCAGCAAAGCTAATGAACTCGACAACAAATCTAACGAGCTCATTGTCAACGCTTATAACGGAAGTAACTTTGATCACTACTTCTTGATTAAGAGCATGAATAAACTAGGATTAGCTCCGGATAAATTTATCATGAATAACGGAAGCATAATTGGATTAGCAAAAGGAAAACTACGATGTTTCGATCTAATGAAACACATAGGTAGTTCTTTGAGTCAAGCACTGTCTGATTTTAGGTGCAACGTACAAAAAGGAGAATTTGATCATAGTCAATCGAAACGCTGGGAAGAAATGACTGATAGTATGAGAAATGAGTGTCTCGTATATCTTCAGTCTGACGTACTTGGTCTACGAGAATTGTTTAACAAGTTAAACACCCAGTGTTACAAAGATTTCAGCAGAGACATCACTAATTTTATTTCTCTGGGGTTTGATATCTGGAAAGATTATATACCTAAAGGAGTTATGGTTGATTTATCCGATTCGACAGAGGTAGAAACAAATATCAGAAAGAGTATTTATGGTGGAAGATGTTATAAGAGCAAGACTTGGTTTGTATCTGAACAGTTTAAGGAAAACATAAACTATGATGATGTAACTGATTTCTTGTTAAACATAGACGTCGTGTCTCTTTATCCTACTAGTATGTTACATGAATATCCGGTGGGACAAAGAAAATATACTAAGGGTGAAATGAAGGGTAAAATGGGGATATATAAAGTTAAATACGTTTCGAATAAGAAACTTCTTCACCCAGTAGTAGCATGAAAGGATGAAAAAGGAGCAACTAAATGAGATCTACAAGACTCAGAGGGTTGGTATACTTCAGTTGACATTGAACTCATGATTAAATATGGCTATGAAGTCGAGATTATTGAGGGATATTACTGGGAAGAAACTAGTAAGGTGTTTTATGATTATATACAGAAATTCTTTCAGACCAAGAAAACAAGTCAAAAAGGAAGCGTCCAGTATACACTAGCAAAGTTACTGATGAATGGGTTATATGGTAAGATGATTCAAAGACCAATATTTAATCACACCCAAGTTATAGAGGACAAAAATGAATACTGGAAGTTTCATCGTAAATATGTAGTGAACGACTTAGAATAAATTCATACTACTTGGTACGTATCTGGTTACTTAAGCTCCGAGATTGACTCGGTTAACAAGATCAGTAAGCCATCACATTATGGTGCTTTTGTTTTAGCCTATAGCCATAAGATCATGTATGATCATATGATGGTCTTGAACCCAGAGAATAAAGTAGAGTTAGACTTTTATCATACTGACACTGATAGTCTTCATGTACCTGGTGAACAATCAAAACTAATACCTAATTACAACGGCAACAACTTAGATGACTTAGCTAATGATTATAAAAAAGACGCTAAGATAATTAAAGCGGTGTATATTGCACCAAAGTTATACACGACTATAACAATAGATACAGACAATGTAATTAGTGTTAAGACAAAGGGAAAAGGACTAAATAAAACTAAGTTAACACAAGAAGACTTTCAGAAGATGTTGAAGGATGAAGAAGTAAAGAACACAAGAGAATTCTCCATGAAGAAGGTACATCTAAAGAGGACTTCTAAAGAACAGGGTATTGATCATTTTAGTATTCTTCACCTCACAAATTTTGAGAGACGTGCAAATAAAAACGAAACAACAAAGAACAAAGAACAAATCTTTTCCTATAGGAAGCTGCCGTCTACCACAGTCCACATAAATCCATGACGTTAGAGGTTTATGTGCTATGTCTATCATATGGTAGACAGTCCACATAAATCCATGACGTTAGAGGTTTATGTGCTATGTCTATCATATGGTAGACAGTCCACATAAATCCATGACGTTAGAGGTTTATGTGCTATGTCTATCATGTGGTAGACAGCCCACATAAATCCATGACGTATAGACAATGTCTAATAAATCCATGTCGTATACGGTAAATTTGTCATACAACAATTGACAAAGCAGAAAAATAATAAATCTTTATTAAATCCCTGAAAGAAAACGCACAAATTCCTCCACAAGTTAACTCCGAGAAAAGTTTAGTCCAGCATGGTCTGAATAACTTGCGCACATATCCTTCCTTGGCGTGATTAGTCTAGAATATTCTTCCCGGTTGCTGTTTTTATATCCTCATTTATAATATCACTGTTCGTATTGTAACTATCCATTATTATTATTTTTTCCTCTGGTAATTTTGGCTTGTTCACCAAGCGCTGTTTATCGTGACAAAACTAAAATAACATACGGAATGGAAATTTACTTGATAACTTGGCAACAGGTTGACATCGTATTGATTTTGTTGCATTGCGAAATTTCACTACGGCGTATCGATTACCTATTAGGGGTACAAAAAGGAGATTAAATAGATTTTAACAAGTTAAGAAAACGTATTTGTCATTAAAAGTAATTTGTAAAATATATTCTAATAAGTTAAGAAAACGTATTTTGTCATTAAAGTAATTTGTAAAATAGATTTTAATAAGTTAAGAAAACGTATTTTGTATTTCCCGATCAAAACAATGAAATATTTTCTTGTCTGGTAAGTTAAGATACAGAAAAGAATATTTATTTTTAGTTATTTCAACAAGCGTATTTTTTGAGACCTGAAGTTCTGAAGATATAAGTTCTCTCTCCTTTTTACTCTGACAATTATACACTACGTAGAAATTACAATTCAGACGACAGTCTTTGGGTATTCGAAAATAGGACTGACTCAAATAAATTACGCTCATTTTCTTGTGCCTTCCACCTGTAAAGTATTTCACAATAGAAGATTGATCTTGTTGTGAACAAATATAGTCGTCAAAAATTACAATTTTTCGTTTTTCATCAGAATTTGATAGTTCGTCGATGTCTTCAACTTTATCATTAGATAGTTGCACCAAGTCTTCCAGAGACACACCTAGTTTTTCCGCTATTTTCTCTAATATTCGAATTAGTTCCTTGTAGTAATGCTGCTCTAAATTCTTTGCGTAAAGAATAATTTTGTCGTAATACAATAAGGGTTTAAATAAAAGGTGCATTAGCGAATTTGTTTTTCCAGATCCACTTGGTCCCACGATCAACATATGGAAAAAATCACTTGGCATATTTTTTACTCCTTGTATTGTTTTGAAATTATTTGTATCAGACTTTTCCGAAAAATATCTAGGAATCGTTGTCATTTTTATAATCTAATTATTTATAAGATAAATAAAAACCATAATATTGTTTTAGGTAGGAGTGCTTAAAACGGAGTCGCAACCGTTGTAGTGAGTAAAACCTAAAATTTATAGTGTGATTTATATAATAAAAAATCAGAAAAAAAAGATGAATAGTGAACAAAACAAAACTTACGTCCCGAGTTCCTATCGTTGTTTATGTTTGTCTTTTGTATCTTTATTGTGGGTTTTTTTCTTGTGCAGTTCCTATTTACTTTCTGGCATGTGGCTATGTTTTTCGGCCATTGTAGGTGTTTCCTGTTATCTTTTTTTTTTCCATTTTACGAAATACCTGCAATGTATGATTTACACAATGTAAGAAAGATGAATATTTATAAATCAATGAGGCTGCCAAGCGGAGTTTACAAAATACTTGATATTCAAGAGGAAGAGAAGATCGTACATTTGTATTATCCTCTTAGCGGTATATTCGTTAGAGAGCGGGTGCCCGAAGAGATACTGGCAGACTTACTAGAAATACAAAGGACTCAAAAGTATTTAACTAAAGTAAAAGAAAGAATTGTATGTACGTCCTCCTAGAGTGTGGGTGTGCAGGGAATTACTAGAAGTATTTGTTTAGTTGTGCACCGAGTCCTAGTTTGCTTTTTACTCCTATTACACTCTGAACTATTGTTTTTGGTTTATAATTCGTGCCTTAAACAGGTTAAAACAGAGTATGGAGCGTTGGAGAATGAGTAAAACTTATAAGTTTTTTGTTTTACTTATGAGATGTTAAAACCGAAAACGACGTAGAAAAAAAATGTGAGTAAAATCTAGACTGTTTACGCTTAAACATGAGTTTAGGTTAGTCTCAACCGTTAGAATAACAAATCTTACACGTTTGTTTGTTCTATAGTGCTAACAGTAGTAGTTAAAATGGCAAAAATCTGCGTTTTTCAAAAAACACGTTTTTTGGAAAAACGCAGATTTTTGCCATATTAACTACTGATATGTAGATGTGCATATTGTCGGGGATTTTTCATCGTACAATTTTTCCAGGAGTTATGCCCCTTTGAACTTAGAAATTTATAGGTGTTTTGACCATATTCTTGTAAGCGTAAGTCCTCTTTTACGGTTCAACAGAATTTCGTGAAACTTTGTATATACAACAAATGTAGCAAGGACATCATATGTAGATGTGCATATTGTGTTGGATTTTTCATCGTACAATTTTTCCAGGAGTTATGCCCCTTTGAACTTAGAAATTTATAGGTGTTCTTACCATATGCTTGTAAGCGCAAGTCCTCTTTAACCGTGCAACAGAATTTCATGAAACTTTGTATGTGGCAAGGACATTATATGTAAATGTGCATATTGTCGGGGATTTTTCATCGTACAATTTTTCCAGGAGTTATGCCCCTTTGAACTTAGAAATTTATAGGTGTTTTAACCATATGCTTGTAAGCGCAAGTCCTCTTTTACGGTTCAACAGAATTTCATGAAATTTTGTATATAGCAAGGACATCATATGTAGATGTGCATATTGTCGGGGATTTTTCATCTTTCAATATTTCCAGGAGTTATGCCCTTTTGAACTTAGAAATTTATAAGTGTTTTGACCATACGCTTGTAAGCGCAAGTCCTCTTTAACGGTTCAAAAGAATTTCATGAAACTTTGTATGTGACAAGGACATTATATGTAGATGTGCATATTGTCGGGGATTTTTCATCGTGCAATTTTTCCAGGAGTTATGCCCCTTTGAACTTAGAAATTTATAGGTGTTTTAACCATACGCTTGTAAGCGCAAGTCCTCTTTTACGGTTCAACAGAATTTCATGAAATTTTATATATAGCAAGGACATTATATGTAGATGTGCATATTGTCGGGGATTTTTCATCGTACAATTATTCCAGGAGTTCTGCCCCTTTGAACTAAGAAATCTACAGGAGTTTTGGTCATATGCCTTTTGTTTGACTTTTAAGTAAAGTAACTTTTCAGTGATTTTTAAGAGTTATGGCATACACTGCACATAAAGAGAGGAGGTAAAAGTTAAGCAGCTTTTCACACAAGTACCTATTTCTGCATTCAAATAGTGAAGGAAAACCCGGTTTGATGTCGTATCGACATCCATTTCTTGTTAATTACTTGTTTTACTCTATGTTTATACGACTATTATGAACTCTAATTTTATCCTGTCGATCATCACACACATTTTTCTGGTCACAAATATTAATAAGAACTATAACAAAGTTGTGATTTTTCACGTTCACTCATGCTAAAGTAATTTATCAATCGTCCGCTTCGGTAGTACCAATATCCGGTGTCGTTCCCATACGGTGATCACATATCAGAGTATTCAAGTAAACCTAGGCAAAAAAAATATTTTGCCATCAAACTTACAAAAAAAGATTCTTACAGGTATTATATTTATAGAATGAGTAATAAACTAATTGAGATATTTATATCTTTATCTCTTTCAAAATCAGTTTTGTTCCGCCAATGATTTTCTCTGCGCGGATCTATCAGATTAGCTTTGAGTTCCACTGACATGAAGATTTTACATGTATACTGATTTCTCATGGATAGTGCCGATTCTTCCGGAATAAATGATGATTTACCAAATCCATAGATTGACTTTTTGTCTTTCCAAGTGAAACAGTATTTTACAAACAGACTTGAGCTAGCCGGCAGTTGCATGAATACTTATAAAGTGCTGACCGAGTGTCGATCAGTCATTCAATATTGCCGCCAGCGAGGAACTCAGTTTAACATTGGACCCTATGGAAAAATGCAAACAAAGATCTTTCTTATAGAATCGCTGAATACATATAAACCGAATTTGGCATGAATGATAGTAAGTAGGTGTAGACCAAGTGTTATACTTTGATACCGATCCACATGTAAAATGGCTTCCAGCGGGAAAAAAATCACGAAAGATTGGCACATAGTCTGCGTTCTTTGCGTAATAAGAGATGTCGGCAAGATATACTGAAAATTTGTTCAATAAGGTTTAGTTTCTCATGCCCCGAAGATTTAACTCGTGTACTAGACTTTCACTGATACTGCTGATTTTTTTCTGGAAGACTTGACAATTCTTTACCAGAGGTTGATTTAATTTTCCTTCCGTTATGTGACAGAGTTTTACAAGAAAATTATTTCTCCTTTAGCTAGCCTGCAGGTTAGCTGTGAGCACTCATTTAAATTACGTTTTGTATCATTTTTTTTCTTTCCAAGCTAGTTTTCTTGTACTTATCAGTCTAACTATATTGGGTTGTATTCATATATAAGTTTAGTATAAACACAAAGTTTGTTTATACTATAGGGAAACTGGATTGAGAAACTTCTTCTAAAAAGTAGACATTAATTACTAGGGTGTTCATATTCAGTATGTGACTTGCAAATGATGAGAGTTACATGGAGGATTACTAGTAAATTTGTATACATTTTATTCTTGACCTTGCTCTGAAGACACTTTTTCCAAAAGACTTTAACCTCGCTTCTAGAAAAGTGAGAACTGAACCGTCAGTCTAAAACGAATAACCCAAGGACAATGGCAACAAAGGAAAAAAGACTAAGAAGCAAAGACATAACAGGAGAACGACACAAAAAAAAAGAAAAATGAAGACACACAGACATACAAACAAAAACCAACTTTAGCTGTAAAGGGAAAGATCTGTTGTCATCTGGGAAAGAAACAGATATAGACCATAGCGGTCCACAAGATCGTGTCGGCCGTAAAACTTCTTTAGTGATGACTTCAAGTTATGGGTAACATATCCTTACTTAAGTAGCTTATTTGTAAGCGATCGAGCTCTATTGAAATTGAAGCAGTCACTGTATCGACCACAGGAATTGCGTTGCGAATGAGTTGGGTGATGTAAACTTCATATGCTGGCGATTTAGGAGTGTTGCTACAAAGAAAAGGTAAGTTTACTTCGAAAAGTGAAGTCATCGCGTTTGATATACAACCTATTTTGTAGTGTACATCTGTTGTCAATCACCAAAGTGGGGGCTGTTTAGTGATAAAATATCATTTATATAATGGAAGCTGAAATTGTAGGACTGGGCCAGATTTTTTATCTTTATTTTGAAGAAGCCCTTCGATGAATTCAGCCTAATATGAGTGGAGAAAAAGAGGTGTCACAGTTTGTGCCCATTGGAATTACGAGAGTCTGTTGAAAAAACAAGTCCTCCATACCGGACAATTATATTGTCGATCAGAAACTCTACCATTTTATTCACTTCTTCCTCTGTATATTTTTTTCAGCGATTCTGAGTCGTATTTAACGAAGTATGCTTGCTCTTTTTTTCAGTGATTCTGAGTCGTATTTCACAAAGTATGCTTGCACTCTGCCTCAAACAGCACTTGTATCTTTTTCGCCGTTCTTGCGAGAAAAGGCTGGTCATTAAGTTCTAGGGTGTTCGTATCTGTTATGGAGGTACCTTATTTATAGGCATTTTGACCTAGACCTTTCCCCGAGAGTATTTTTTTTTTAATTTGAACCATTCTGTTAGAAGATATTACTCAAATCTATTGAACAGGTTGGGCATGGCTTAATTTTTCTATGTCTTGTAGGTAAGTTTAAAACGAATGATCCCGAAATTATTGACCAATGACCAGTCAGGTCAAATAAATATTGTAATAGTCATTAAGAGCCGAGGTCTTTATCTTTGGTATGCGAGTTGCATATAAAAAGAGCATTCTAGGGTACCATATTTGTACAGATTTTTGCCCTTGTCCTGAGGGCTTTCTTTTAAAAACTTTGACCTTGTTTAAGAGGGTAGCCATTAAGTGCTAGGGTATTCATATTTGGTATGTTACTTGCATATGATGAAAGCTTCACGACGTAGTCATTTGAACCTTAACCTCGCCCTTAAGCCAACTTTAACCTTGCCTCTTGGACAGCGACCTTGAGAATGGGATTTTGATAAATGTGTGACTTCCTTATAATAAGGACATTCTGAAGGTGTCATATTTTGTGACATTTTTACCTTGACCTTTTCCTGAGGGCATTTTTTTTAACTTTAAGCTTGCTTCTATAAGCTAATTATCAATTGTTAGGAGAAAACATCTTATATGTGACTTAGACCTCGATATCAAATCTCTTCAACTTATAATATATTTTGTAATTAGAAAAAGGCTATGCTCTCAGATTAATTCTGCATTGTTATCGCTCTTTACCCCGGCGATTTATGCTGTCTCCTGACAACTCTTGTTTACGTTTGTCAGTCGTTGGTGTTTTTGTTTTGCAGGGTCTTGGTTGATTGGGTCCTGTAATTGAAATTTTCATTTTTAGCTTTTCCTGTTGTTCTGAGGTAGAAATGACCTATAAATTGTTGTCAGCAAAAAGAACAAATTTGGCTCTAATTAACATTTAATAAGACAAAAAAAAATATTTTACAAATTAAATGTACAGTTTATAAACAACAGCCTACAAATGTATCTGACAGTAACGAAGATTTCTAATGAATATCCAAATAAATAATCCACTAAAGTCCACCAATAAATGTCCAGATGAATATTCTTTATAGTCCTCACTAAATAAGTATCAATATATTCCAATTCAAAAGATGTGCGTAATAACCCTGTATAAACTTTTTAAACTGACTGCCTAAACCCTTTTCTGCTACCTTATATTTATACATACAATGTTTCTAGAATGATAATTCACAAGAAATAACTGGAACATTCCCTATCAAATGATAATCACTTGACTACAATGATAACGTAAGTGATTGTTCCAGAAACTTCTAATGTGTTAAATTCAAGGGCCAGAAATTTCTACATGTTCTAAGGTGTAACAAACTTCCTGACAATAGTTTGTTGTAAAACAAATTAAATAATTATGCCAAAACAAATTGCATTATATTAAGATAGTAAAAAAACAATAAATACAATGCATTTTTAAAATATTTACAATATTAAATTACCTATAACACTGTCCTCTTCCCTATTTGTGACTATTTGATTGACCTACTGTTTATTATGCCCCTAGTTAGGTTACTTCGACGTTGTTTGTAAAGGTGAAATTAAGGCAATCGATGTGTGAACAGATGGTATAGATAACAAAATGAGTAATAATCAAATTTTTAATTATATTAAACATACCCCTTTGAAAATATTGAATTTTGAAGCTTCCCATGTACTAAATAATTAAATTTTACAGCCATACCTCTGACAGGTATTACATACCGGACATACAACTCTATGCAGGTAAAACCCATGTTAACAATGGTATTGATAAGATTGTAGACATCTTACTTAACATCAATTCACAGCTTGAAATGGTTAAAGTTAAATAGGGACATCCAACCTTAAGCTGATATTGTCCGTTTGAAAGTTGTTCCTAAACGTGTTCTGCTGGGACTATACAAAAGGAATTCAGCAATAATTTGAATCAAAAGCCAAAATGCGTAAATCAAATTTTTATTGGAAATGTTTTTTTTTCTCATATCATTCTACTCTTATGTAATCGTGTTTTTGATTTCAGTGTCAATTGATGTTGAAATCTTCCGGGCACTTTCATAGTAGTGTTTGGATATGTGTCTATTGTTGAAATCTAGCCGTCACATCAACAAATAACTGGATTACCACTTTATACATATACATTGGCGTCATATCAACAAATAACTGGATTACTACTTTATACATATAACAAATTGACATAAATAGAGCAAACTGGGACCATCTAAAATATAATGTTTGCAACCTCATACAACAGTGTTAACAAATATGCCTAACATCTGTGCATATGAAATTCAGTATGTTTCTCCACAGAAACTGTATCCAAAAAAGTCTTGGATATGTGAGTATATTCCATATATTTTTGTTCGTTTGTGTAGTTTTTCTGTGTATAAATTCATTGCAACAGCTAAGATTTGTGAATAGGACAGGAAGTGTTATATGGAGGTCAACGGATCTTAAAGAGACAGAGAAAAACGTTATTGCATATTTAAATGAGAAAGAAAAGAAGATTATGATGACTTCAAATGTGATAAAGCCAATCAGATCTTCTCCACCGACTGGCAATTTTAAAGAAAATACAATTAAACTAAACTTCGAAAAAATCAGACAATGGAATACTGGGTATCGTAAATGGTGTGCCTTACATCAAAAACAAAATATGTCTTTTACATCATACGCTGATAAACATTGGGCAAAGAATCATGTACAAAAGATAATACCGGCTTTGAAAGTGGCAAAAGAATATGCCTTTGTCAATCATGCTAATGAAATTGACAATAAGCTTCTTAATAGTTTACCAAGTAAATACGTTTTCAAAGCAAATCATTTGTGGGGTGGAATTGCAATAGTACAGGGCAAGGATATCGTATGTGTGAAAAATCCATGCAAAAGACAGGGGTCGAAAACCTTCCTACAATACTTAAAATCTTTATGCTCAAAGTGGATGAATTCGAATTTTGCACATATATCAGGTCAACTTTATTACAGGGCTATACATAAAAAATGTATGTTTGAAGAATATCTGGGTGATAATTCACAGGTTATGGATTACAAAGTTCAGACATTTCACGGAGAACCATACATTGTAGGACTCCATGAGAACAGGTTTACCAACCACAGAAGAAACTATTTTACTCCAACCTGGATTCATATAAATATCAAAGGAGCACCAAAATCTGTTCAAAAGACCCCTCCAAGGCCTGTGTTTTTAGATGATATATTGTTGTATTCTAAAATACTCTCAAAGAATTTTAGTATGATTCGAATAGATTTCATGTCGGTTGGTGATAGCTTTGTATTTGCTGAGTATTCTCCAACTCCTGGTAACTGCAGAGTTAAATACACACATGGTGTAAACAAGTTTTACGGATACGTAGCTGACAATCCAAATGAAAAAATCAATCCTGAAGATGTACTACACTTTATTCCTTAGCAGATTTCAAAATTACACACATGCAATGTTAAACAAAGGATGAACTCGTTAATTACATAATTAGATTATTTCTAAATTTACAATTAAACTGATATTTTCTCCGATGTTAAAACTGATCTCACCAGAAGAGAAAGTATGGTCGCCAGCGCCAAACATACCTATACCCTAGGAGAGGGTATACTGTGTTACCCTTGTCCGTCTGTCTGTCCGTCCGTCCGAAACACCTTTCTTCAAGGATTTCTCAGCTTGTGCATGAAGTGATGATTTGATATTTAGTCAGAAACTTTGGTATGATAAGTTGTACCGTGTCTCCCCTTTTCAAATCCGTATTTCATCTACTTCCCGATTGACGATTTCATTGATTTTTTAAGTCTTTTATTGAAATACTTGTTCAAAGATTTCTCAGCTTGTGTATGTAGTAATGATGAGATATTTGGTCTTAAGCTTAAGTATGACGAGTCTCCCTTACTTCCTGTTTGACGATAACTTTGATATTTTTCCCATTGTAGTCATATATAGAATTTTTTCGTCAAGGATTTCCCAGCTTGTATATGTAGTAATGATTTGATATTTTGTCTGAAAGCTTTAGTATGATGAGGTGAACCGTACGTGTCTTCTGTGTTCAAGTCCGTGATTCATCTACTTCCTGTTTGATTAAAACTTTGATTTTCGCACTATAGTCATAATTAAAATATTTCGTCAAGAATTTCTCAGCTTTAATACGAATTGATTATTTAATATTGGTCTGAGTCTTCATTATGATAAGTTTAACCCCGTCTCCCCTTTTCACGTTCCTAATTCATCTACTTCTCTTTAAGTTGACAATCACTTTGATTTTTTCCCGCTATTTCTTGAGATTTTATCTTTGTGTTCATACATATTTTGTTTCTACACTTATACTGTGTCCACACATGTATTGTATCCCCACACATTAAATTTGATCTTTCTATATTGATCAAGTGTTCAATGAGCGGGGTTATAATAAGCTGTCATTCGGCGACAGCTCTTGTTTTAACATTGCAAACTATGATAAAAAAGCTTTTTCATCATCAGCACTGAAACTATTGATACAAATGTAATTAAACCGTACGGTCCTTTACAAAGATCGCTTATTTCGTTCCGATTGCTCCGATTCCCAAAACATGGCTCAAAGGGTTGAACATAATTTTACATTGCATAGAAGGACAAAAAATTGCATAGAAGGAAAAAAAATCATGTTTTGATTTTTTACTCCGAAACTCCTGAAGCATATTCGGTCCTGAACAATAATTGCTTATTTTGTTTCGATCCGATAAGGACATGGCCACCAGCGCTGAAAATATTCTAACTCTGGAGAAAACTCCTTTTTTCACTTTCTGCTTTTATGCAGTTTGTCAGATTAGCGATACAGGCTCATACGAAAAATGAAAGGATATGGAGTGAATGTACATGTAACAAAAACGCAAACGATACATAGAAAACTCCAGTTTATCAAGGACAGGGCTTTTATTCCTGTCTACATCTTGATGTCACCTGAGGGTCTTCAACCAGGAGTGAACAATATTCACCCCCTCAAGCGAGATCAAGAAGGCCCCTAGCGTGCACTTAAGCGGTATTCTTGACAAAAATATATCAAGGTCCCTCCCTTGCTCCACACCCGCCATCGAGTGCCAACTTTGGTAAGTTCATGTTATCATAGTGTAAAAATTTCCAAAATATTTTATTTTGAATTTTGCATCTTTTCATCCCATGTTTGGTATCAAAGTTATTCATTTTCTCCCCATCCAGGCATTCCGAAAAAAGTCCGACCCCCATCATTAAATGAAGTGGTCTAAAGAGTGTTTAGTTGGAATATGTCCTTTTATTTTGTATTTTAAGAACTTAATGGCCCTTACGTCCGTCCAATTATCTGGAAAACAAAGTGATTTTGCGACGTCATAAATGAATTATAAAACCTTAAAAGTTGAGTTCGCGGGAAGTTTTGCGACATCATACAGAAATTACAAAACAGTTAAGCTGAAAAAAAAAATGTGAAAAATGATAGTAGGATATGCCTTTAAAATTTTGCACAACAAAACTCGTAGCAAGTAATATTGTGGGCTTATAAAAGTTATGGCTCTTGAACTTCAAACTAAATCAAAACTTTTGGGTTTCTCGCTTATAACTTGTGAACAAAATTACATATGGTATTCAAACTTTGAATATTAGTTACCTCTTTAAAAAAAGTTTGATTTTTGTCGTGCAAAGAGTGGTCTTTGATATAACAGTATACATATTACAATATCCATTATACGACTGAGCAAAATGTGCATACGAACTCTGAATCAGTTGTACAATGACATCATTATTTTTATTTCCTATTATAAATGGTTTATTACAAAAACAGGAAGACGGCAAACACCTACAATGGCCAGGAACTACAATCACATGCCACAATTTACAAGCAAACTTCACCAGAAAAACGAAAATGAAAACAAGAGACATACATAAATAACGATAG
This sequence comes from Modiolus philippinarum, assembly GCA_002080025.1. Classification (NCBI taxonomy): domain Eukaryota; kingdom Metazoa; phylum Mollusca; class Bivalvia; order Mytilida; family Modiolidae; genus Modiolus; species Modiolus philippinarum. The sequence goes on from MJUU01020386.1 coordinate 92,323, forward strand.
GAACTCGAGATAGCCTAACTTGGTACCGGCACTAGCAAAAGCCAGTGGTAGGGTTAAACCGGTTTATGGGTACCCAAACCTCCCCTTTCTCTATCCCGTTTCCCTTTAGTATCATAAACATGCGAATAAAACCCAATGCAGGTAGACTACTAACTCAATGACCACTATCTTGGAACAGAAAAAGCATATGACAAAACGTAATTTTGAAAGAAGGGTCAAAGAGTGCTCGCCGCTAAACTGCCGGTTAGCTCAAGGAATCTAGTCTGCTGGTAAAACACTGTCGCACTACGGAAGAAAAATCAAACTCAAAACTCCCCGAAGGGTTTAGTAAAGAGTCTTTATGTATTTCAGTAGACATCGGCAGTATCAGTGAGAGGCCAGTATATATGTAAAGTCTTCAGGTCACTGGAATCCAAAGCCAATTTAACGGATTTGTTCAGAATATCTCGTCGATATCCACTATTACGTAAAGATTATAAATTACGTCCCAGTTTTTCTTGATTATTTATCAGTTTTTGACATTTTTTAACAACACTTCCATAAAATCGAGGATTAGAAATGCCCTTTGTAATTAGCTGTTTGCGAGTCACGTCATATCTAGATAACAAATGTTCATATCTTCTGTAAATCTTCTTAAAAGTATTTAATAATTTATGAAATCTGTAACCTTGTTGTAAAAGTTTGAATGAGAGAGTAAGGTTACGCTCATTAAAATCATCAAGGGTGGAACAAATGCGAGCGAATCGTACAAGTTGAGATAAACTAGTATACACCCCGTAGGATGGAGCTAGGGGAACGTCGCCGCCAAGAAAGGGGATATTAGTAATAGTAAAATCAAAATCATCCCTTTTATCATAAACTTAAGTTTTTATCTTACCAGAGTCAATGGTGATACTTAGAATCAGAAAAGGGCAGTATTTAGAATCATTGTTTGCCTTATTTAGTTTCAGTTGTTGTGGGTTAATGGTGTCAACATTATATTTGAATTTTGAATCATTGAATTTTGTTGTGGGTAAATGTTGTCAACATTATATTTGAATTTTGAATCATTACATCTTAAGAATATTTTTAGATACCATCTTGGTACCGTAGGATAGACTTATAAAAGATACTATACTGACCATGGTCCGAAAGCATTCCAAGGCAGAAGTCAGTGGTTCTACAGTTCAATAGTCTGACGCGTTGAAAGCCTAAAGGGTCATTGGTAATTAATCATTTGAATCAAGGCCTAACACATGCATAAAAGGGTTTAATTTGTTTAAAAATACAAAAGCACTAAAGTTGAACAATAAACAGTAATTTTTTGCTATGCTGAAAACGTGTTTTCAGGAGTAAACTCGGATAATGACATCCCCATTCATTAATTGATACTAGTATGCGGTTAATAATTCTTTCCAACTCTAACATCATGAATGAAAAATATGTATGCCATTCCCCCAGATGTCATATTCTTGAATGAAACATTTTTCGGGTGGTAGATGACTTGGCTTATGTACCCTATTGTCTGTATTAGGTCGCCTGTAGATTTGTTAACCATCCAGGAATAGCACACATGTAGGATAACCAACATCTGGCAGATTAGTGCCAGTTCTAGTGGTTATCAAAAATTTATTATTAAGTTGTTGTTGCTGTTCCATTGCTGCAGTGACAAGAAGGGAAGGATCCACCTCATAGCAGAACTAGTGCCTGTGCCAGCTAGGCTACCTAAGATAAGGGTTTGGATTCTAATTTAGATACTGTTTAGAATCCCAGTTCTAAGGAATGATCCTAGCCTGTTGGGAGATAAGGTTAAAGTTCACCTTTTGTTCTCACATGATTAAGAAGTCGTTGTTCTCATTTGTTGCATTTTTTTGCCATGTCTTTAGACTTCGATTTTTGTGGTCTTCGCTTCCCTTGTTCATTCGGTATTCTACTGCCGTTGTTTGAAGTATCATGGGGAATGCATAGTAAACTGATTCATCTCCTTCCAGGCATACCGGATTTTTTTTTCATGAGGAAAGTACAATAAGGTGCTACATAACGATAGTCTCATTTTCAGTTATCAAATACTGTGAGAATAACATGCACATGTCGACATTAAATATTTCAGGAGTGAGACCCGGTACGTCTACAGGGTAGGGGTCTTATGCTATGTATGCATAAACATGTGAGAAATGTCAAATATCCAAAGCAAAACTAGTAGCTAGGAACAAGTTCTCGTTCAATATTCTTTAGAAAATTCATAAGGAAAAATTGTCAAGACCAATCTTATTACATCAGCTTTGTCCAAACAAGCTTGATTTTAGACTTCTGTCATACACCTTAATCTTCCTGCAAGAGAGGGTCAACTGTCTATGTTCAATTGAAGATTTTTGTATCTCTATCTGGAGAATCATTATCTGCATGCATAGTTACTCTGAAAATGGGATTTAATCAAAATATCTGTTAGCATCTAACTGTTTTTGTGTCTATCCGAAATTAACGCACTGTCACCTACTTTAAAGACTTAGTACTGTTTTCCGGTGCCATTGTGCCTTGAGCACTTAATTTTGCTCACCAGGATTATTTTTTACATAAAGAAGCCCATACAGAAGAGGTTTATTCAACAGTGGCGTCTCATCTTCTCGTAAATTACCACCTATCGAGCAATTTTTAAATTTATCAATTTTAACTGCTTTTTTACTGTCTTCAGTGTTAATAAGGAGATGCGGCGAGATAATTGTCCTGTTAGTTTAGGAACTTTGTTTCAATCTTTTAGAGATTTGTTATCAACTACCTTGTTAACAAAGCTATCTTTCCATAGATTCTTTTAAGAACATACTTTCTGAAAAAGTTCAACACATATTGTTATTTCTGCACTCCATTCATATTCTCCTAGTTTGATGTTATCCCGTCAGGAGTTTTAACTTCAAATAAAGAGAACTGGGCAGCTTTGATACGTATCTTATTTCAGACTTTCCGAAGGAATGAACGTCTAATATGTCTCCATGAATCACTTACCACTAAAATTATTGGTAACTGCCTTTCTGTTTCTGCCCAGTAGGGCGATTCATCGCCTTTACGTCACTCTCAGTTTCACTGGAGTACACACTGTGAGTGTCTTTGTTTTGAATGTTGTAATTTCTGTTTCCGTGCTTTGTATCTGTCTAACGTCATTGTTTTCTGTGTTCTCGTTTTGGCCGTGTCTTTGGACTTCGATTTTTGTAATTTCACTCCTTTGTTCCGCCGTTCTTGAATACCTATATAGGTCTCTCATGGCATTTAAACCTGTAGGGACGCCCACTCCAATGCAATTTAATTTCGGAGCGTTGATCTGCCCTGGTATCTGACTGTCTTGCGATTCAATGCCCTAACTACGGTATTCAACGCTGTTAGCCTGCATGTCTTGGCCCCGAGAGACAAAGACCCAATCTCCACTGTGAATGGTGCAGTTGACCAGTTCTCGACATTGTACCGCAGTACTCTCGTGGAGGTGGTCGAGCTTCTTCGAGAACTGTTTCTACCCATTTATCCCTTGTTTACTTGTTATTTCTTGTCTGGATGAAAACATTAAACCAACCGCAAATTTTGTACCTGCCCCAAGTCAGGAATATGTCATGTACATTCAGCTACTATGTACAGTCATCTCTATTACTTGATTATAAAGTTAAATGTACGTGAACATGGCATGTACATTCAGCTACTATATACAGTCAACTATACAACTTTGCTGAAGTGAAAATACAATACTGAGAAAGTTCTTTTGTTCTTGGGGTCCCAATTTTCATGGATTTCGTTGTTCGTTTAAACCACGAAATTAAGTTCCCAGCGAAATGATTTTTTTCCTTAAATTTTGAATGCATAGAATTTGAAACCACGAATTTAAGTACCCTCGAAATAGTGATATTTATAAAAACCACGAAAATTGATGTCCACGAATAAAAGTACTTCCACAGTAATAGTTAAATGTCGGCCCACTTCGGCCATCGTATTTAATTTCAACATTTGGCCAAATTCTATTTGTGGGGAGGTGATAAAACTGAGACAATGGTATTACTAATTATGAAATAAAAATAGATTGAAGAAAGTCACAGATAGGATGTCTCTTTCACTCACCATTCAAAAATACAATATATTTACATAATAACATGAGTTTGTTGTGCACATTATAAAAAACCACAGTCCATTTGTAATGTGCAGAGCACAGAAACATATATTCTAAATTTTTTTCTCAACCAGATCTGTACCTTACACACTCCAAATATGGCATTCCAATCAAATGTCTTACTGCATCATTTCAATAACATTTTTGTGGCTTCTATGTTTCAAACATAGGAAGCCACGGGTTCCTTTTTACTTAGTACTGGGATGAGTAATTCTTTTCATTGTTTATGACCTTTCAATGGCAAGTGCTGTTGAGTTGATACCAGGCAATTCCGCAATGGAAGGGGATGTTTGATGCGCCATAAACTGATTCAACCTGCCATTTCTTTTTGAAATGCCTGTACCAAGTCAGAACCATTGCAGTGAACAATCTGTTTTACACCTACTCTGTTTTTTGCCATTTGAAATCCGGTTCTTGACAATTCTGTACGGTAATTTTGTGATTACCCTCATTTACTAAGTTGTTTTTCCATTGCTGCAGTGTCTGTAGAAAGTTATGTTTTAGATGGGGATGATCCACATGGGAACAGAACTTTGCCAACAAGGCTACCTTATTTAAGGGTTTGGATTCTGAATTAGATCCTGTTGAGAATCTTAATTCTGATGAATATCCTGGCCTGTTAATATAAGGTTACAGTTAACCTTTTTGTTCTCATATGATTAAGAAATTCTTATTCTTCTTTAGAGCGTTATGAGGCATGTTAATGCTTTTTTCAAGAGATCACGTGAGAGTTGTCTTGTGCGACTCAACATCCAATTTTCGGTTGGTGTCAAGGGTTTCACCAAGACAGACAGTTTAAGAGGCAAGTACTCAATTGGTAGGACTACTCATTTAGATGATAAGGCCTGTCTTGGCTTTAGGCCGCTAAGAACCGTAGATTTCCCAAGTCTATATAGGGTTTAGAAATTGTTTAATAATTATCTTTCATATTCTTTGGTATACTGAGAATTTTCCTTCTGTTGCAAATTGTGCTCCAGAGTCGGGACTCCAGAGCGTTTAAAGTGGATACTGTTTGTAAAATATCTTTACCTTTATTTGTCTCTTTTTCTGCTGGATACTCTTTGTGTAATTTCACCCTTTCTGAAAAGAGTGAAATTTCGGAGCAATCGTCGATACCTTCATCCTAACTTTTTTCTGTCTGATAAACTTGTTTGCTTTAAGCTTTTAGATCACAGTGTGGGTACCTTTTTGTCACAACTTCTAATTTCTCATTGAACTTTTATCATTTCAGATTGGTGTTCCCATTTGGATCATCCTTTCACTTGTTTGCGTCGGATAAAAATCATAATCCAAATACCTTCGTGTCTTTTCTTCTACACCTACGGACCATCTCAAGATTTTTATGAAAGTTCAGAACGTAGTGAAGTTTTGAAAGTAACGTTTTTTTTTTACTTTTATATACTTAGTAAATATATTATTTATTTATTTTATGTTTTGTTTGTTTTCGTTTTGTTTTTGTTTTTTGTTGTTTTTTGTTGTTTTTTATTTGTTTTTTTGTTTTTTATGTGCCGTTCATTGTTCCGTTTTCTGAATTTAGCCATGGCGTTGGACTTTGATTTACGGTGTCAATTGTGCCGTCTGTATACTAGTGCCGCTGTTTTCTAAAATGCATATCCTGTGGTGAGTTAGTTTAAGTGTTGTGGTTGTCTTCTGTCAGACCTTTTGTCGGGCAACGCATGACAGCGATTGTAAAAACACTTTGCCAATTAATTTTATGCTTGTTGAATAATGATCAGAATGGAAGAAACGTTGCTCGACAATTAGCAATGAATTTCGCTCAAACCTATGCTAATGGCCATCTTGAATTAACCATGAGGTCTAAGCAAAGCTCATTGATAAAGCCTCGCATACTGACTTCAAGATGAAAAACAAGAAGAAAAGCGTTGGTCCATTGCCTTGTTTTACCATGTGTTCGTAGAGACTTTGTCTCATGTATCTGAAATGCATGGGTACTCTTTCGGAAGATATCTGAAAGAGAATTTTCTGCTTAGACCTCTTTCGGAAGATATCTGAAAGAGAATTTTCTGCTTAGACCTCTTTCGGAAGATATCTGAAAGAGAATTTTCTGCTTAGACATCTAGACATATCTTAAGTTGTCCTGAAATCTACAGAGGATTTGGAATTTCAAGAAGCAAAATTGTGATCTAGTTAAAACCTGTGTTGAACAACTAGCTGATTTTGTGTTCCATCTTTTTTAAATTAAGGCGCCATCTTCTTCTTGAGAATCCTCAAAGGATATAAATCAGAGAATTACTACACATTCAGCACTATTTCTTTTTGGATTGGACTGGAAGAAATCTGCATGAATTATTTGATTTATGGCAGGTATGGGGTTATTACTTGCCAATTTTAATCTCCTATTTCATTTTAAAAAAATATTTCCTCTGAAAATGTCAAAATCTCAGTGCATTACTTCTTACCTTCTTTTTTAATCAACCACAATAAAATTACGTATTTCAGCAAACACGAGGTACCTTATTGAATAACGCTGTAAGGTCAACACAGGGTGTTTATAATGTTTCCCTTTCGAATGCAGGATTCAGGTAATCACTACGCAAGGCCATGCAACGCGGTGCGCTACACTTTTAAAAGGATGTCCACTCCTCAAGTTTATGATATTTTTAAATTCAATTTTTGTTTTAATTAGAACTTTTATAATTTATTATGAGGCAAATAATAAAATTACCGAACAAAGTTGTCTTACCGAACAGAGTTGTCAAGAGCCGAAGTCCATAGGACAAAAAGACAAATCAGGTGGAAACCATCGGAAAAATTGTCGACCACAAAATGGTCCTGATTTCAAAAGAAATGTGGATTTAACAGTTTTATGGTGCGCCAAACCTCTCCTTCCATTGCAGTATTGTCCGGTAGCAAATCAATAGCAATTGCTACTGAAAGGTCGTAGACAGTTAAAAGAAATGAGTATCCCAGTACTACGTAAAAAAATAATCTTGAAAATTTGAGCAAAAGTATGAATAGGTCAGTGTGACCGTTTATGAGATTTAAGCGCCCGATTTTTTCGTAAAAGACCAAAGTTCTGTAGTCTCTTCGTTCAATTTGTATTAAGTCAATAAACTGTTCAAATGCATTCAACCATTACCAAGAATTTCATAACGTTTTGTCAAAAGTGTATCTAAGATTTTTGCAAGAAAAGAGGGGTCAGTGTGCAAAACTTTGTAATGCATCATGGTAGATAAAGTGAGAGAATTCTGAAAGTCAAGTACAAATTCAAAGACTTGAAGAATGACCCACCTTAATCCTACCACACGCTAAGTCAAGTTTTTAAAGAAGGATAAAAGAAAAATACATAATCGAGGCTCCATTTAACAACACTCAGAATTTTGAAAATCGGCGTTCATTACCACATTTATGAAAAGAAACAAGGGATAGCAGAAAATTACTAATAACCACATGTATTACTCATAGTTGCCTGAAATCTATTGAATTTTCTTTTTGAAAAAGTATGTTACAGTTCACCTAATAATGTATTATATAATTTTTAATAATGAATACGGGATTTCTGAGTCGTGTTCAAACCGGAGATAATTTTTTATACTGTGCGAAAAAACCAATACATCAATACATTCAAACCGGAGATAATTTTTTATACTATACGAAGAAAAAACACTGAGAGGAAATCACTAGACTAATAACCTTTGTTGATCTAAGGGTGGCTTATATTGAATCTATTGTAGCGCTTAAGATTAATTGTTTTTCGTCAATTAAAATTTAGTTAAAGAATTATCATGTGGGAACAATTAAAAATATACACTTCAATTTTATAAATATTTTGTGTTTTATGAGGTATATATTTATTTCAATAAGTCAAGAATCCAGTCACTCCGTCTAACTGGTATTTGATGCGATCGTTTCCGCCTTCTATTACACCTGAGTTCCTATCTCGAAGGTCTTATATATATAGAGAGCGTTTGGAGTAAGACAGACAATTCCAAAAAATTATTGAAAGTAAAAATATTAAATGAGGACCAACATACATTAATAAGTAACCTGTGAGACTTTATAAAATTCAAATTCTTCAATCTGCAACAACAGATTCAGCCTAAAAAGAGCTCGATTACTGTGTTTTGGTTTGACTTTCCCAAATGACTGGTCATAGACGCACTTGTATTGCAGGCTAGCTTAAACTTTTTTACTCAGTACATTGATATGGTCATAGTGAACATCTTGTCATGATTATATATATATATATATATATATATATATATAT
>MJUU01020386.1:100694-123349 GCA_002080025.1 Modiolus philippinarum
CTAGTTTTTGTACAATGTACAGCTTTAAAGTTCATTGTGTGTCTACTATTCTTTAGAAGGAAACAAATTATCAATATCCACATTTTTTTTTACTCCGACGCCAAGACACTTGAAACTTTCCCAAATTAAAAATACCCTAAACAGAAAACTATCGATATGTAGAAACAAAAACAAAAAATGTAAAATAATTTCTTCATTATTGTTTTTGATAATTTCAAACGTTTTGATATCAATATATAGTGGCAGAGACGTATAAAATACTGTTTCTGATGGTTATAATTCAACTTCAAATTTATAACACAAAACAAGCTTATCAAGATCGCTATATTTAATAACGGTGACATAAAATAGCCAGTGGCTGCATCCTTTTGCGTCGCCTATATAATAGAATACTAATTTAATTGAACAAAAAAATTATCAAAATATTTAGTAATTTATGCCTTGTTTACATGTGATTTTACAAACTGTTAAGGAATAAAGCGAAGAACATCTTCTGGGTTGATGTTTTGATTTGGATTATCAGCTACGTATCCGTAAATTTTTTCTACACCGGGTGTATATCTACCTCCACAGCTAGCTGGAGTAGGAGAATACTCTGCAAACACAAAGCTATCGCCAATAGACATGAAATCTATTCGCATCATGCTAAAATTCTTCGAGAGCATTTTAGAATACAGCAATATATCTTTTAAGAACACAGGCTTTTTCTTAAGAGGATAATCTTGAGTTGTTGGAGTTCCGATAATATTTATATGATTCCAGTTTGGAGTAAAATACGTTTTTCTATGGTTGGTAAATCGGTTCTCATGAAGTACTACCATATAAGGCGTTCCATGAAATGTTAGTACTTTGTAATCTACCAGCTGTGAATCATTACCTAGATATTCCTCAAACATACATTTCGGAGGTATATCCCTGTAATAAAGTTCATGCGATATATCTGCATAATTTATGTTTATCCACACTGTACATAAATATTTCAAATGTTGCAGGAGGGTTTTCGACCCCTGCTTTTTGCATGGACTTTTTATACATACGATATCCTCGCCTTGTACTCTTGCAATTCCACCCCACAAATGATTCGCCTTGAAAACGTAATTATGTGGTAGACTCTTCAGAAGCTGATTGTTAATTTCACTAGCCTGGTTAACAAAGGCATATTCTTTTGCCACCCTCAAAGCCGATATTATCTTCTGCGCATGCATCTTTGCCCAATGTTTATCAGCGTATGGCGTAAACGACAGATTTTGTTTTTGATGTATGGCACACCATTCATGATATCCAGGTTTCCATTTTCTTATTTTTTCAGAGTTAAGTTTGATTGTTTTTTCTGTAATATTACCAATCAGTTCAGAATAATAGATTTCCCTCACCATATTTGAATTCGTAAAATCATTTTTTCCTTCCTGATTGGAATCTGCGCCGATCATTTCTGTTTGTTTCGCATACATATCCGTAGGCTTCCAAATAGCAGTCCTTTTCCTATTCACGAATCTTAGCTGTTGGAGAGAATATAGGTATAGAATAACTAAACAGCCGAATGAAAAGATATGAAATATCGTCCTATACCCAAAACGGTTTGAAAAAAAGTTACTTATGTCAAACATATTGAAGTAAAGATGTATATAAATGTTACACAGATGATCCAAGTCTTTTGTATTGATTAGTTTGTTTAAGACACATATGTAGATTTATAATGTATAAATAAATGCTATACTAGTATAATGATATGAGCGCAAGATTTTAAAATCATTATAAACTTATATCCAACATGAGATCATATACGAGACGAAATATAGAAACAGAAAATGAGACAAACAATGAATCTCAAAATTGAATCATACATCTGTATTTATTTTATTCGTTTTGTATCTTATCAAATTTTCGTCTGTTTGATATGACATAGAAAATACTAAAATACCCAAGTTTCATATATAACAGTAAATTTAGTTATGCTGTACAGGTGTGTCAAGGAGAAACCTGTCATCAGCAGCATTTAAATTAAATAATATGGATATCCATAATCCAACTGTAAATTTCTATAAACGCAAGGTAAAATTTTCATGTCTGCCAGGTCTGACTACTGGACTTGTGAATACCCTCGGGGACCTCTGGCCCACCAGCAGGGGCTTCTATCCAATGGTTCAAAAATAAAAAAAAAATACCCAAGTTTCATATATAACAGTAAATTTAGTTATGCTGTACACGTGTTTCAAGGAGTAATCTTTATCATTTACCGTTTTTTTACCGTTTTGGGTATAGGACGATATTTCATATCTTTTCATTCGGCTGTTTAGTTATTCTATGCCTATATTTGTCATCAGCAGCATTTAAATCAAATACTATGGAAAACCATAATCTAAATGGTAGTCAGAAAGTAGTACTCATTACCAAATTAAACGAAATAGGAGCATAAATCCAGCACCAAGGTCATCCACCGAGTGCAATACACTGAATGAAGCCTCATTGTTTTTGAGGGTTTAGAATTTTGATAAAAACTGTACATTTCTATAAACGCAAGGTAAAATTTTCATATCTGACAGGTCTGACTACTGGACTTGTGAATACCCTCGGGGACCTCTGGCCCACCAGCAATGGCTTCTACCCAATGGTTCAAAAATTAAAAAAAAATACCCAAGTTGCATAGTGTATAGGGCTTTATATTCGAATTACATAATTTCCGCAGTTTTCAGTGTTGGATTTATTCCCGGAGTTTTATATTCGCGGATTTTTAGAAAAGTCTTTGTTTTCATTTGTATTCAAGTTTATAGTAATATAATCGCGGGTATACATCTTCGCGCTTATCGGTTAAAAAGCGAATAGCGCGAAAATAAATGCCACTAACTAATGCTTTTTATTCGACGTAAAATATAAAAAAATATATATATAAACTAACGGGAAAAAACGGTAGAAAATACATTTGTCGATAATTTGTTCTACATGACAATTATTTAACTAAATTTTAATTGACGAAAAGCAATTCACCTGAAGCGCTACAAACTGATTAAATATAAATCACCCTCAGCTCAACAGTGTTCATTAAATAGTGATTCCCTCTCGTATATATTGATGTATTGATTATTTTCGTACAATTATAGATTTGTTTCCGGAGTGAACACGACTCAAAAATCACGTATTGTCCGTTTAAAGTTATCGAAATGCGTATTCACCAACCCAGTAGTCAGTACTTCGATGCTGACCAGAAAACCGATTTTGTTTAAATTTGCAATATCTAAATGTTCACAAAATTTTGTTTAAAACTAAGGAGTATCTCCCTCATGCATAGCTCTGTCCTTAGCTGAATTTTGAATTTTGGCTTTTCTATTTAGACCCTTTTGTTATTTGTTATCTATCAGTTGTTACACGTTTTTCGATTAATGGACCTCCAAATGTTTTGGTTTTATCTGCACTGATGAGACATAAGTTGTCGTCGAAATGCGCATATGTAGAAAATAATTTAACAACAACTTCGGTATTTTGTTTTTACCACTGGGCCGATGCCTCTGCTGGTGGACTGTTAGTCCCCGAGGGTATTCACCAACCCAGTAGTCAGTACTTTGGTGCTGACCCGAAAACCGATTTTGTTTACATTTGCAATATCTAAATTTAACAAAATTTTGTTTAAAACTAAGGAGTATCTCCCTCATGCATAGCTCTGTCCTTAGCTAAATTTTGTCTTTTCTATTTAGACCCTTTTGTTATTTGTTCTCTATCAGCTGTTACACATATACGGTTAACGGACTTCCAAATGTTTTGGTTTTATTTGCAGCGATGAGACATAAGTCGTCGAAATGCGCATATGCAGAAAATAAATTAACAGCAACTTCGGTATTTTGTTATTTAAAATTTCTACTTAAAAATATGCTACTGGGGACTATAAAAGTAGTAAAACCATACATTTATCAAACAAAAGGAATTCTAACCAGACACTATTTTAATCAAAAGACAAATGCGCATTTGAATTATTTGAGTTTAGTTTAATCACATTTATTGAAAATGTTTTATCATTTTTTTCTCTTTCTTATATTTTTTCTACTCTGTTCTGACCACGTTTTTGATTGAAGCGTGTAATGGTGTTCAAATTTTGTGGTGACATTGTAATCATAAATACTATCCCCAATAAATCAAATCCTACTGGATAAAATTGTACCAAAAAAGTATCCTGTGGGATATAATTTCAATAGCTTATGGAAACTATTTCTGTAGAAATAGTATCCATCTTACATATTTTTATCTTATGTTAGGATAAAATATCATCTGAAAAAAAAATTCTAGCAGATAAAATATACCTGAATAAGTATCCCATTGGATAAAAAATCTTCGCCTGTCTATATCAATTATATCCGAGAGGATAATATTTCGTTTGAAGATATTATCCCTATTAAATCTTGTTCCTTTCAACGTTTATATGAACACAGTTACGATTTTAATTACCATGATGCTATATGATAAGAATCAGTTTTCAACACAATAATAGAGTATAATAGAGTATGACAGGTTGACCAAGTACCTAAATTGATAACAAAAAAATACTCAGAAAGCTTGAGTTCAAATAAAAAAAGGTCTTGGGGAAATATATGAAAGTTTTATGATTGTTGAAAACAATTAAGTTATATTACAAATTCACTGATGGTATAATATTTTAATTTAACCCATAAGTACTCGATTCCCCTATCAGAAAATGTTCTAGGGGATAAAATTTTACAAAAATTCTATTTCAACAGATGAAATTTCACAAGAATTATATCCATATAAACCAATATAATCCCAAGATTTCTTTTTTAGTTTGGTTTCCTAAAGGTGTATATCTTATTCTTTCCCTTTTAAATTTTAGTTTTCAAAAGATTATTTTTGTAGAGAAAAATTATATCTGATTGTCAATTTAATATGCTAAAATGTTTTATTGAATAAATAAAATATGAACTGCTACGTTTGTTTGTTTGTTTGTTTTTTTTTTCAATATAAATTGCCAATTAGTTGTATGAAATGTTTTAAAGAAAATAATTTATATATAAATTTGGTGTAATGACACAATCTGATGAACTTGTCATTTTTCTTTAGAGAAAAACTTACCGCAAGTTTTTATCTTGTCCATACTGGTATCCTATGGATAGAATTTAAGTGTATTTTTTGTCCTATAGGATAATATGTTTGCTACGAAATTTTATCCTATTCAAAAGATATTATCCTCTTGGATAAAAATATTTCGTGAAAAGGAAAAAATATCGTGAAAAATTTTATCCAGTAGGATAAAAATTCTACTTAAATTCTATCCACGGGATACTTTTTCAGGTAGGAACTAATATATTGTTACAATCAACTGTTAACTGGATTAATACTTTAAACATATATATTGGCGTCTAAAACTTACTGATATGAATAAAACAAACTTGGATTTGCTCAAGCACACAACATAATACAACAGTGTTATCGAATATGTCTAACATGTTACATCGTAACCTCAGAATGTTTCCTCGCAGCAACTGTATCCGAATAAGTCTTAGAATTATGAGCATATTTCATATATTTTTATTCTGTAGTTTAATTATTCTATGCATATATTCATTTCAAAAGCTACAATTCGTGAATAGGAAAGGAAGTGTTATTTGGAAGCCAATGGATATGTATCTTAAAGAGACAGAGAAGAAAATTATTGCATATTCAAATGAGAAAAAAAGGTTTTGATGAATACAAATATGGCAAAGCAAAACAAATATTTTGCACTGACTGGTAATTTTACAGAAAAAAAAACAGAAAATGGCAAACTGGATATCGTAAATGGTGTGCCATACATCAAAATCAAAATATGACATTTACATCGTACGCTGATAAACACTGCACAAAAAATCACGTAAAAATATAATACCGGCTTTGAAAGTGGCAAAAGAATATGCATTTGTCAACCAATGTCAGCTATCAGCCTCTGAAAAGGTTACCACGTAAACACGTTTTCAAAGCGAATCACTTATGGGGTGGAATTGCATTAGCACAGGACAGGGATATCGTATGTGTCCAAAAGCCATGCAAAAACAGGGGTCGAAAACCCTTTTACAATATTTAAAATCTTTTTGTTCATTGAGAATTAATTCGAATTTTGCATATATAACAGGTTACAGGGATATACATAAAAAAATGTATATTTGAAGAATCTGGGTAATAATTCAAAGGTGATGGATTACAAAGTTGACATTTCATGGAAAGCCATACATAGTGGTAATCCTAAATCCATGAGAACAGATTTACGAACCACAGAAGAAACTATTTCACTCCGACCTGGATTCATATAAACATCAAAGGAGCGCCAAAATCTGTTAAAAAAACTCATCCAAGGCCTGTATTTTTAGATGATATATTGTTGTATTCTAAAATACTCTCAAAGGATTTTAGCCTGATTCGCATAGATTTAATGTCAGTAGACGATAACTTTGTGTTTGATGAGTATTCTCCTATTCCTGGTAACTGCAGAGTTCAATATACACCAGGTGTAAACAAGTTTTATGGATACGTAGCTGACAATCCAAATCCTACTCCTGGTAACTGCAGAGTTAGATACACACCTGGTGAAAACAAGTTTTATGGATACGTAGCTGACAATCCAAATCTTACTTCTGGTAACTGCAGAGTTAAATACAATACACACCTGGTGTAAACAAGTTTTACGGACACGTAGCTGACAATCCAAATCCTACTCCTGGTAACTGCAGAGTTAAATACACACCTGTAAACAAGTTTAATGGATACGTAGCTGACAATCCAAATCCTACTCCTGGTAACTGCAGAGTTAAATACACGCCTGTAAACAAGTTTTACGGATACGTAGCTGACAATCCAAATAAAAACATCAATCTTGAAGATGTAATACATTTTATTCCTTAGCAGATTTCAAAATTACACACAAGCAATGATGAACAAAGGATGAATTCTTTTACATCTTTCTGTCTTCCCTTTTTATGTCCCTAACTCATCTATTTCCTGTTTGACAATAACTTTGATTTTTTCCCACTATTTCTTTAGAGTTTATCACTTTGTCCTTACATATTTTGTGTCCACACTTATATTGTGTCCACACCTGCATTGTGTCCCCACACATTAAATATGATCTTTCTTTATTGATCCAGTGTTCAATGAGGGGGAATAACAAGCTGCCATTCGGCGACAGCTCTTGTTTTAGCATTGGGCACTATGGGAAAAAAACTTTTTCATCATCTGCTCTGAAACTATTGAAACCGTACGGTCCTTTAAAAGGTCGCTGAAAAAAACATGGTTCCAGGTGTCGAACATATAGGGGAAAAATCAGGTTTTGATCATCTCCGAAATCCCTGAAGCATATTTAACCTAACTTTAGAGGAATGTTGTATAGAAGGTCCTGAACAATAGTTGCTTATTTTGTTTCGATTCGGTAAGGACATGGCCACCAGCGCTGAACATAGTTTAACTTTAGAGAAGAGAAAACCCCTGTTTTCATCTGTTTTTATGCAATTTGTCAGATTAGCGATACAGGCTCAGTATAAACCAGTAAGGCCGTGAATTTGTTTACCATCCAGGAGTTATATAATAAGAATAGCACACATGTAGGATTATCAATATCTTTCGGGTTTGTGCCAGTGCTAGTGGCTATCACAAATTATTACGAAGTTGTTGTTTTTCCTTTGCTTCAGTGACTGCAGAAGATTGCTTTTTAGAGTGGAATGATTCCAACATAGCAGAACTAGTGTCTGTGCCAACTAGGATACCCAAGGTGAGGGTTTGGATTCTAGAGTTCAAAGGAATACCCTAGCCTGTTGAGAGATAAGGTTGAAGTTCACGTTTTGTTCTCACAGGATTAAGAAGTCGTTATCCTCATTTGAAGTATCTTGAGGCATGTCAATGCTTCATTTCTAGTAATAGCAAGAAGGCTGTCTTCCTCTGTGATTTGACATCAAACTTTTTCCTAGTTCAAAGGCTTTAACCGCGTCACTTGTCATGCAGTTTAAGATGAAAAAGATTTTTTTATATCCACCATTACTGCATTGGTAGGACTACATATACAGTTGATAGGTTTTTTTTTCCTTTTTGGGTGCTAAGAACCGTACATTGGCGTAGTCTATATGGGCTAAGAAATTGCTCAGAAGTACCGCTCATATTCTTTGATATGAGGAGTACTTTCCTTTAGCTGAAGGTTGTAACCTAGACCATCGACTTTATAGCAGATAGGGTGGATGCTATTCAGCAATTGTCTTTCCTACTTTCGGTTGATCAGGCCTTTTTTCTCTTTTCTTTTGCTGAGTACTTTACAACGGCAGTAGAATACCGAAGGAACAAAGCACAAGGTCACATAAATCAAAGTCCAGAGACAATGCAAAATCAAGAACACCAGAAGACGGAAGACCAAAGACACTATATGCCCACAAAACACACAACCACTACATATACAACACAAAAAACTAAAGCACTAATAGTGTGACATCAGGTGCTCCGGAAGGGTAAGCATGTCCTGCTCTGTATACAGCACCCGTCACATTGTCAGTGGGGCAATCCAGGGTAAAGTCAAAACCGGTAATGTCAAATCCGGAAAGACGTGAATCTAGCTGAAAATGTCAGTTTTCATTTGTGACACTGATATTTCATATCTATCTATGATGTCGTGGTGATGTCCATAGAATTTCTGAAGGGACAAAAGATACAAGGGCTGAACATATCCCTGACTCAGCAGTTTTTGTGACAGTGCTTTTGCTCTTTCCAAAAAGTCACTGTATGAACTGCACGCTCTAAGTCAAAATCATAACTTTTGTCAAATAGGCTAGATTTCAGACGTCCATGTTCGTCAATGTATAACAAAAGGTCAAGGTATGAAGCAGATTTTGTGTATCGGTTGTCTCTTTAATTTCAAGTTCACTGGGGTAGATGCGATGTAAATAATCTTTAAATATTAGGTTATTAAGAGAAAGTACATCGTCTATATATCTGAAGCTGAAGTTAAAAGTCCGGGCTAGTTGTTTTCGTTTTTTTTTTGTATAAGCCCTTGTAAAAAAGTTTGCTTCACACGAAAAAAGGAAAAGGTCAGCTAATTATCCCATTGGAATTCCTATAGTCTGTGGAAAAACGCGGCCTCCACATTCAATAAAAATGTTGTCGATCAAAAATTCAAGCATTTTTATCACGTCATTTTCCCTGTATTTCTTGTTTGACTCAGTGTGGTTCTTAACAAAATATGTTTTATCTTTCCTTTTACCAAATATGAATACCTACGTTCTCCGTTTTTGGTACAGAAACATTGATGTATCGGAAATTACTGTTCTAAGTTTATTATGTGGACGGATTGTATACAAGGTAGAAAAATCAATGTGTGTAATTTCACTCTCTCTAATAGGATCGAAATTTCGGAGCAATTGCCATTTCCTTCGTCTTATCTTTTTTTCTGTCTAATACATTTTGTTTGCTTTTTGCTTTTATCTTATCTCTCAAGAGAGTACACAAAGAGCTTTAGAAACTTGCATATTCTGTCAAGATTAGCGTCTAGCATATGATTTTAATTTTCGGCTTTTGTAGATGTTAACTTATACCTTTTGCTTGCAATTGTCAGGGCAAGTGCTCGAGTGTTTCTTCCTCATGAAAGAGAAAGTTGCCTAGTGACCCGATTCATGTCCTTCCAGGCATACCAGATATTTTTCACGAAGAAAGTAAAATGAAGCGGAGCATTACGATATTCCGTCATCACATACTGTGAGAGTAACATGGACATGTCGACATAAACTATGTCAGGGGTGAGACCTTGTACATCTACAAGGTAAGTGTCTTATACTATGCATGCAAAAACATGTGAGAAATTTCACATATCCAAAGCAAAACTAGAAGCTAAGAACAAAATAATTT
The DNA here is from genome assembly GCA_002080025.1 of Modiolus philippinarum. NCBI lineage: Eukaryota > Metazoa > Mollusca > Bivalvia > Mytilida > Modiolidae > Modiolus > Modiolus philippinarum. The sequence goes on from MJUU01020386.1 coordinate 110,547, forward strand.
CTACAGTCATGACAGTGTTGAAGACCGTACGGTGACCCCCTAGATGCTTTGTTTTGGGTCGTTTTAACCTAGAGATGGGATGTTGTCCCTTGACATTTACCCAATACCCTTTCTTTTTCATAGTCAAGTACTTTCCTTAACATTTCTTCATTGTAAAACACAGTATATATGTGTTACACCGCCAACCAAGTGAAGTTCCTTTCATTGTTGGAAATAGTTCAAAATATATTAACCTTTGATCTTTTTGTTACGAACACTCGCCTTCAATCGTTTCAAACTGAGAGTAATCACTCCATGGATTTTTATCCATCTGAAACTAGAACAGCCAGTTTAGATTTGGAGGATACCGATATTTCCATGTTCCCATCGCCCCAAAGTTCAGGGAATTCTTTCAATTGGTTTGGAACCAGTAAGTACTTTTTTCGGAAACTCAGCAGATCTCCTGACTTTTTCCTTAATTTTAAATGGAAATCTTTCGTCTTTAAACTCTGTCTTCTCAAATCCACTTCTGCTTTAACAATTCTCTTGTCAGTCATTTCAGTTTGGTTCCCTGTTTGGGTCATCCTCTAACGATCTGGACACCTCCATGTCTTATTGTCTACCCTTGTAGAGCTATTGCTGTCTCTCGATATTTTTAAGGGAGTTTTATTATGAATGCTTAGGTTTTGATGTTTCTGCCGTGCACCATACACCTTAATCTTCATCTTTCTTAGTTCAAGTGAACTTTTTTCATCTTTATCTGGAGAATGTTGTTACTCTACGATGGGGATTTCAAAAGGAAAGAATTTTCTGCTTGTACACTAGACATAATTCAAGCTGTCTGAAAATTTATAGAAATAACTCTATTTCAAAATGTGGATATTGATGTGCTAGAAGTAAAAATGTGATCGAATTAAAATCTCTATTCAGTATTTAGCTGATTTTGTCTCTCTCTACGAAATTAAGGCGCTGACTCCTACTTTAATACTATCAAACTATTTTAGGGTTGTTTTGGTTTTAAGTGCTATTGAACAATTAATTTTGCTCACTATAGGACTATTTAAACATTAAGAGGCCCATACAAATGAAGTTGACTCAGCATTGGCGTCTCATCTGCGCGTAAATTACTACCTTTTTATGGAGATCTCAAATTTTATCAATTATAACAGCTTTTTAACTGTATTTAGTGTCAAGAAGGAGACGCGGCGAGATCCACATCCTGTCAGTTTAGAAACTTTGTTTCACTCTTTTAAAGATAAGTTATCAGTTGTCTTGTTAACAGAGATATCTTTCCATTTATTCTTTCAAGGAGCTTTCTTTCCATTTATTCTTTCAAAGAGCTATGTTTCCGTATATTCTTTCAATGAGCTTTCTTTCCATTTATTCTTTCAAAGAGCTATCTTTTCATTTATTCTTTCAAAGAGCTATGTTTCCATATATTCTTTCAAGGAGCTATCTTTACATATATATTCTTTCAAGGAGCTATCTTTCCATTTATTCTTTCAAAGAGCTATATTTCCATATATTCTGTCAAGAACATACTTTCTGAAAAAGTTCAGCTCATATTGATATTTGTCCACTCCATTCGTATTCTCCTGGTTTGATGCCACCCCGTCAGGACTTTAACATCAAATAAGAAGACTGGACAGCTTTGATGCGCATTTTATTCCATACTTTCTTCCGTCGAAGGAAGGAATGTCTCATCTGTCTCCAGGAAATACTTACCACTGTAATTATTTCTCCTTTTTTATTTGTTATTTCTTGTCTGGATAAAAATAGCATGGGTGAGTAAGCTTGAAGCAGGTAGGGTTTTATTAAAGGATTGCTTTTCGTAGTTCTTGTTGATCATTGAATATCAATTTTAATGGTAGATGTTTTTTTTCGATAAGATTAACATTTTCTTTGAAAATGTCAAACCTACATATGATTTTTTTTAATCAACAGTTGTAAAATTACTTATTTTAGCTAAATTGAGATCAACTGTTAGTTTCGTATTGTAGAGTCAATACAAAAAGTTTATAACGTGTCCCAGTTGTGTGAAGGATTCAGGCCATCTGTACAATAAGTCATGAAACGCAGTGCGCTACACTTAAATGTGCCACACGCATATACAAGTGTTGGAAGAAGAGAAAAGAAAGTTACTTACCCAAGGCCCGTTTAACAACACTCAGAATTGTCATAATCGTTGCTTATTACAACAGGTATTACTCTTAAAGAGAAATTGCTTCAAATTCAGAAAGTTCTCCGTTTTGAATAAGGATGATAACTTATCATTTTAATGAGACTTTTTTTTCTTTTTGATAATGAATAAATGTAGAACATCTGACGTAAAGCAGACGAACCCCAAAACATGGTTGAAAGTAAAACTTTTATATGAGGATCTACATACATTTATAAGTGACATTTAAGAGTTGCTCTGTTTATTATGTAAAATTGAAATTCTTCCATCTTTTCTAACATATTCAGATGCAAAGAAGTCCGATTACTGTGTTTGGGGAAGCCTATCCAAATGGCTGGTGGCAGCTGCATTTGTAGTATAGGCTAGCTTAGAATTTTTATATCCCGCCATATGAAGTTGTGAGGTATTATGCGAACCCCTCTGTTGTGTGTCTTTCCGTCCGTCAGTCCCCTGAAGGTTTCCGACTGATAACTTGTGAATGAAATACTTGGTATGTAACTTATTTACTACAAATCTCTGGCCAGCTTCGATTTAGGGTTCAGAGTTCCAAGTGGTTCAGGAGTTATGACCCTTGAAAATTGTGCCGTGGTGGAGTATCATGTAATGTACCACTATTATATATTTTTAGTGCATAAATATCTTCCAAATGTATTTCCTCTATATCTCATAATGATTTTTTTTTCAGAAAATTTAAAATTTAATATAATGTAGTAATATTTAAAAAATGTTCAGCTTTTAAAATTATCAATACCTATTGTCCTTTTTAACTGGAAAGCCGTAGGCTGAGAGTTGTTAAAACCATCCGAGAAAGTTATGTGAGGCTTCAGGCCTTGTGAGGCTTCAGGCCTATTAACGTATTTGAAGAACAACATGCTTCCGATCAAAATATAGTGCGTAAATTTCTTTCAAAATACCCATTTTGTAAGTCGAATATTGACGATATTGCTATATAGAACTGATATTAACATACAGTTCATAAATATTCACAGTATTTACGTTCATGTCTCTTGGAATAAATCCAGTAATACTGTCGCGTAGAACTTTGTCAAAGATGAAAATAACATTTGTGTACCTGTGTCATGTGTATTTAAAGCAATGGAATCGACATGTATACGAAATCACTCATTCCGATTATTTTCTCGCATAGTATTACGGAATAACTTAATATATAAATTGTACCTTCTGTTCGTGTTTGTCGAATTTCTCAAATCGGCGAATGTATTTATTTTACCTCGATTGGCTATATAGCACATGAGTTTAACTGGACACCCATACGAAAATCACCCATTTCGATCATATAATTGCCTGTGATTTTATATTAACTTTTGATAAATTGTACTTTCTATTCCCTTTGATCAAATCAGTTTTCTAAGGCCAATAAAGCATACATTAATTCGTTATTTTCTATGCAGCAGTTCTTTGGATGACAATAAAGTTTTGTCACGTGTAGATTTTCAGGGCTTTCGAGTTTCAGCTCCATCGGAGCTTTGATTCTTGGTATTTCCGTTGTTGTGGTTGTCTTTTGATTATTCTTTTCAAACCAATGGTTTAGTTCTCACTTACTATTTATCAGTATCCACTCATTGCTCCAGATCCATAAATTTACCACAAAACACCCCAAGACATCCAAAAGTATCTCAAATTGAAATGCCCAAAATATCCCCAAGCACAAAACAATATAAAATACAAATTATGAAAACAAAAAATTTTCAGTTATAATTTCTAATTATTGTTTTTGATATTTCAAATGTTTAATGTTAAAAAATGGATAACAGGAAACACATACAATGGCTGAAAATAATAATTGCATTCAAGGGAACTACACAAGAAAAACACGTATAAGACAAAAGACAAACGTGGACAACGATAGGAACTCGGGACAGCCGGACTTGGTACCGGCACTAGCAAAAGCCAGCGGTAGGGTTAAACCGGTTTATGGGTACCCAAACCTCCCCTTTTATCTGTCGCGTTTCCCTATAGTATAAAAACATACGAATAAAACCCAATACAGGTATACTACTAACTCCATGACCACAATCTTCTCTATTTATGATGGTAGAGACATGTATATGATATAATCTCTGATGGTTGTGATTCAACTTAAAATTTATAGTAAAAATTATTTTTAATAACTGAACATTAAATGGCCAGAGACCGCATCCTTCGATTGTGTCGATAAGTTTGTAAGCAAAATATAGAAAAAATATTAACTTAATTGCACATAGAAATGATGAAAATGTATGAGATTAAAAAATGTTAGGGAATAAAGCTAAGTATATCTTCAGGATTGATGTTTTCATTTGGATTGTCAGCTACGTATCCGTAAAACTTCTCCACACCAGGTGTATATTGACCTGTGCAGCTAGCTGGAGTAGGAGAATACTCGGCAAATACAAAGCTATCACCAACAGACATGAAATCTATCCGCATCATGCTAAAATTTTGAGAGAGTATTTTAGAATACAGAAGTATGTCCTTTAAGAACACAGGCTTTTTCTTAGGAGGAAAATTTTGAACAGATGTTGGAGTTCCGATAATATTTATATAATTCCAGTTTGGAGTAAAATACGTTCTTTTATGGTTGGTAAATCGGTTCTCATGAAGTACTACCATATAAGGCTTTCCATGAAATGTCAGCACTTTGTAATCCACCAGCTGTGAATCGTTACCAAGATATTCTTCAAACATACATTTCGGAGGTATATCCCTGTAATAAAGTTCACCTGTTATAAATGCAAAATTCGTATTTATCCACTTTGAACATAAAGATTTCAAATATTGCAAGAGGTTTTTTGACCCCTGCTTTTTGCATCGATTTTTTATACATACAATATCTCCGCCTTCTACTCTTGCAATTCCTCCCCACAAATGATTCGCCTTGAAAATGAAATTATGAGGTAAACTATTCAGAAGCTGATTGTTAATTTCACTAGCCTGGTCAACATGGGCATATTCTTTTGCCACTTTTAAAGCCGGTATTATCTTTTTCACGTGCATCTTTGCCCAATGTTTATCAGCGTATGGCGTAAATGACAGATTTGGTCTTTGATGTATAGCACACCATTTATGATATCCAGTTTTCCACTTTCTGATTTTTTCCAAGTTAAGTTTTTCCAGATTTGAATTCGTCAAAACATTTTTTTCTCTCTGCTTTGAATCTCCCATACCGATCTTTTCTATCTCTTTTTCATATACACTCGTTGGCTTCCAAATAACATATCCTTTCGTATTCATATATCTTAGCCGTTGAATTGAATATAAGCATAGTCCAGCTAAACAGCCATAGAAAAGGATACGAGATATTCTCATATATCCAAGACGTTGTCTGATACAGTTTTTGGGGTCAAACATGCTGAAGTGAAGACAAATGTTACACATGTTGTATTGTATGGTAAAATTTATGCTTGAGATGGTCCAAGTGTGTTTTTATTGATTAGTTTGTTTAAGACACGAAGATATCTAAAAAACTTCTTAAAAATATTTAATAATTTTTGAAATCTGTAACCTTGTTGTAAAAGTTTGGATGAGAGAGTGAGGGTACTCTCATTTATCAAAATCATCAAGGTTTAGAACAAACGCGTGCGAATCATACTATTTGAGATATGTACGCCTCGTAGGATGGAGCTAGGGGAACGTCGCCGTCAAGAAAAGGGAAACTAGTAATAGTAAAATCAAAATCATCCCTTTTATCATAACTTTTAGTTTTTATTTTACCCGAGTCAATGGTGATACTTAAATCCAGAAAAGGACAGTGTTTATAATCATTGTTTGCTTTATTTAGTTTCAGCTTTTGTGGGTTATTTATGAGTAAAGCTCATTAATTCAGGCTTCATAGTCACTTCAAGATGAAGAAGTTATCCCTTTGCTTGGTTATCCTATGTATTTATAGTCTTTGTCTCATATCCTATCACTGATTATTTGGATATAAGTGTATAATGATGTTGAAATCTTGCGCTAACATTAACATACAGTATGTATTTATACTTAACTAATTCATGGAAATGTTAAAAATGCCAGAAACTAATAAAAAATCCAGTGAAATTGGGACTTAATACTCTTTGTGTAATAGTGGATATCGACGGGATATTCTATGTCAATCCAATAGCTTTGAATTCCACTGACCTGAAGATTTTACACATATACTTGCCTCTCACTGATACTGTCGATGTCTACTGAAAAGCAAAGACTCTTAACCAAATCCCTCGGGAAGTTTTGAGTTTGTTTTTTTCCAGCAGTGTTTTACCAGCAGAGTAGTTTCCATGAGGTAGCCGACAGTTAAGCGGCGAGCACACTTTCACCCATCTTTCTAAGTTACGTTTTGTCATGTTCTTTTCATTTTCAAGATAGGGGTCTTACAGTTAGTAATTTACTTGTATCGGATTTAGTCGTATGTTTATTATGCTATAGGGAAACGGGATTGAAAAAGGGAAGGTTTGGATACCCATAAACCGTACTGCTAGCGTTTGCTTGTGTCGGTACCAAGTCCGGCTATCCCGAGTTCCTATCCTATTTACGTTTGTCTCTAATTATATGTTTTTCTAGTTCGGTTCCCCCGTGGATTGTGGCATGTGACTTTAATTTCGACCATTGTTGGTGTTAACTGTTATCTTCACTTTATAATGTAGAAAGTTCAAGATGCCCTTAGCACCGGCTTGATCGGACGTCTTTGCTAGATTTAAAAGAACGCTACCTACATTTCTTTTCTTGTCATCGATGTGGGATTGTAAACAAACATAAATTTAACTGGCAGAGTGCTCTTACAGTCAATGTCTTTCGTTGCCCTAGTTTCCCAAGCTAGTGGACAATTAAAACACTTAGACAAACACAGAACAATCATCGAGTCGATATATCATAAGCGAGACGCAAAATTATGAGAAAGAAAATGTAAGAAAAACATTCAATGAATATCACATTTGTCTGTTTTGATTCGAATTATGTCTGATCTTGAATATCCGTCTTTTTGATATGACATACATCAAGATTTCGCTGATTGTAAAGTCCCTCATTAGCAAACATGTATCATTATAACTCATATCAGAGTAAATTAAATTAATACAATCAATATTCAATTTTAGTCAGATGTTGTTTTTTTAGAGGAAATGCGTTTTGACTTAAAATCTTATCCATAGAAGAAAATGTACCAGAATCTTTTTCTTGCGGATCACATATTATAGCATATGGACGAGATGGAAATATAATTAATAAAAACCATGGCGATTTCAGGTTTGATATCGTTACTTTCCCATTACTTAGTAGTAAAATCACATCTACCCCTGCATATTGGGGGATATATAGCTGATACTAAATCCTAGAGCATCCTCACAATACCAGGAATATATGGAGGAACGGTGAATTATGTGGTCGCCCCAGCGAGTTGATTGACCAATGTAATGTAACAAACAGTCTTGCAACTTGCAACTGGCGTTTTTACATCTGATTAGTTCTAGAATTGGGACGTTTTATCATATTTCCTTGGCAACGATTTTGATTTTGGACATCACGATGGGTGTTTGGTCCATAAAAAGAGACGCTTGTCCTGTTGACACACCAGTTGTCTTTCCTTTCGGGCTTCATGTTGATATGTCTATCTAGTTTCTTATATTTGTATCTGTAAAATGTATTGTGAGACTCGATTGCCGAAGTACTACTCTTTCTATTAATTTAGCGTATAGTATTTTTTTCAAAAGGACATATTTTTTTAAAGTAAAATAAAAAGTGATGTGCGGCAGTTCGTGTAAGCATAAATAAATAAACGAGTTAAAATTCTTGTCGAACTGCGATAAAAGGTAAAACAAAAAATATGTACACATATCAAAAAATAAATGATTAAAAACCAAGCAGACAGAGGTAGGGATTGGCCAAGATCATCGACATTAATGTCTTCAAGGGGCCGTGAAAGAGAAACAAAAATTGCTGAGAAATGAAATATTGCGTCACAAAAATAAATTTGATGTTTATAGTTTAGAGTAATTGTTTATAGGTAAAATAAATTTGACGTTCATTGTTTAGACAGTGGAGCCCAATAGGAGTTTCCGCCGTGACGTCACAAGCTTGAAAAATTACCTTTGGTTGGCAAGAAATCGTTGTCACTGATTAGGGTCATAAAAATGTCATTTTCAATTAACTGGTGAGAATTTGTTATTGAAGATAAATGGATAATTCTTTTTGTTCCCAATTATGGAATGTTTACACTTTTACAGGACGTAAAAATTTTCAGCTTTTTATTTTTAATATATATGAAATTGGCGTATTTTGTAAACCATATAATTTTTCCTAACTTTCACATTTTTGAAATTCACATGAAAAAATATTTGTCTGTTTTTATTAAAAAGTAAATCGGTAGAAAAAATATGAATATCTCAATGTTTAACATGCATTTTACAGATCCAAAATCGTGCATATAATAAAAAAGTTATGAAAGATTGAAAATTCTATTCCATTGCTATATAGTGATAAATCTTTGGCTTTGCTAACCAAAAATGTTAATTTGCATATGTAAATTAGATATTGTGACGTCACTAATTGGTTTCGCGGAAACTCCTATAGTTGAAGAAATCCCCCCCTAAATAGGTAGGGGGGAAAATTTAGCCCTCAACACGAAACAGAAATTAATCAAAAGAAAATAACTATGGTATTAAACACTAGTTTTTATATTTATACCTTTGGGGTTTTGGGTACCCAGAGTGAATATAATCTGTTGTTCTAACTGTTGTCGCTGTTGTCGTGACACACCCGTCGGTAACCATTTCAGGTTTCGCCAACATTCCATGGAACACATGAGCGTGACAGTCCTTACTCAGGTTGACAATTCACGACAACAGCGACAACAGTTAGAACAACAGATTATATTCACTCTGGGTACCCAAAACCCCAAAGGTATAAATATAAAAACTAGTGTTTAATGTACTATCCTTGGACTGGTATCTTCAATTTTATTTATTTTTACATTTTATTTGTTATTTCAATACTTTTTCGATGGTTATTTCCTTTTGATTAATTTCTGTTTCGTGTTGAGGGCTAAATTTCCTCCCCTACCTATTTGGGGGGATTTCTTCAACTATTGGGCTCCACTGTCTAAACAATGAACGTCAAATTTATTTTACCTATAAACAATTACTCTAAACTATAAACATCAAATTTATTTTTGTGACGTAATATTTCATTTCTCAGCCATTTTTGTTTCTCTTTCACGGCCCCTTGAAGACATTAATGTCGATGATCTTGGCCAATCTCTACCTCTGTCTGCTTGTTTTTTAATCTTTTATGTTTTGATATGTGTACATATTTTTTGTTTTACCTTTTATCGCAGTTCGACAAGAATTTTAACTCGTTTGTTTATTTTTTTAAAGACTTGAACCTTGTTTTTAGAAGCTGATTAATAAGTTCAATGGTGTCTATTAGACTTGAGTATGACGAGGGCTGTGTCGATGCACTTAGACCTTGCCCTGATTTTTTTTCAAAACTTGAACCTAAGAGGTAGAGTGTTGATATTTGGTATGTGAGTTGCATATAATGAAGGCTTTCTGGGGGTATAATATATGTAAAGATTTTGACCTTGACTTTGCTCTGAGAGCATTCTTTTAAAAACTTTAGTCTTGCCTCTGGAAGGTAATGATTAAGTAAATACTAGGGTGTTCTTATTTGGTATATGACTTGCATAAAATGAAAACTCATGGACGTACCATATTTACATGTAACCTTGCGTCTTTGACAGAGATCTTAATGGCTCAGATGTTCATATTTGATCCTTGTAATGACAGCTTTCTGGAGGTGCCATATATGTAGAAATTTTGACCTTGACCTTGCTTTAAGGGCGATCATTAAGTGATAGGATAAAAACTTTTAATATGTGACCTTGACCTCAATATCATTTCTTTTTAACTTTTAATATATTGCAATTAGAAGAAAGGTAATACTTTCAGATTAATTCTGCATTGACATCGCTCTTCACCCCGTGAGCTGTTTTCTTATGACAACTCTTGCTTATGTGACAGCTCTTGTTTGCGTTTGTCTTCCGTTTGTGTTTTTGTTGTTAGGGTCTGTGTGAATTGGTCCTGCAACTGCAATTTTCAGTCATTTTGGGTGATTTCTATCGTCTTCCGATTTTTTATGTGTGACTATATTTGATGTACCTACTACTCGTTATGTCTCTGTGTTGATCAGTTTGAATTTTTTGTACAGATGAAATCAAGGTGATCAATATGTTAACAGCAGGTATAGATACCAAAATACGCAACAATCAAATTATTAACTATTCCAAACAAATATTGAAATCTAAAGCTTCCCATGTACACAATAATTAAATTTTTCAAACATATATCTTAGAAGCATTAAATATCAAATATTTCATATAAGTCTCTATGTAGGTAAAATCCATGTTAACAATCGTATTGATATGATTGTAGATATCTTACTTTTTAAAATATTTGGTTTAATAACACAACTAGAAATTCATGTAAAACTTTGCAGATTCATTGCAGCTTGAAATTGTTAATTCATCAAACCTTACGCTGATTCGCTGATATTATCCGTTTAAAAATTGTTCTTAGAAATATGCCACTGTGGACTATAAAACTAGTAAATTAATATATTTAACAATCAAAAGGAATTCTGATCAGAAAAAAATTAAATCAAATAACAAATCCGTAACTGGTATTGTTTAATTATTGATTTATTGAAAATGTTTTTCATATTTTTCTGCTATGTTGTAACAGTGTTTTTGATTCAAATGTATAATGGACATATAATCTTGCGGTCACATCAACAAATAACTGTATAAATACTTTATACATATACGTTGGCATCGAAGAAAACTGACCCGTCTACAACATACTTGGATCATTTTATGCAAAATGCTTACAACATCATACAAGAGTGCTAACAAATATGCCTACCATCTATAGACATGTTTCACCGCAGCAACTGTATCCCAAAACGTCTTGGATATATGAGTATCTTTAATATATTTTTCTTCGTTTGTGTAATTTGTCTATGTATGAATTCAAATCATAATCTAGAATTCGTGAAAGGGAATGAAGCTAACGGATATGTATCCTAAAGAGAAAGGGGAGAATAAAAAAACAAATTCGGATGAGAAAGTGAATTCAATGCAAATCAAATATTCTGCACTGATTGGTAATTTGAATGTAATTTGAATGGAAAAACAATTAATCTAAACTTCGAAAAAATCAGTCAGTGGAAAACTGGATATCGTAAATGGTTTGCCATGCATCAAAAACACAATATGTCGTTTACGCCATACGCTGATAAGCATTGGGCAAAAAGAATGTGCAAAAGTTAATACCGGCTTTGAAAGTGGCAAAAGAATATGCCTTCGTCAACCGTGCGGATGAAATTGACAATCAGCTTTTAAAAAGTTTACCGAGTAATTACGTTTTCAAGGCAAATCATTTGTGGGGTGGAATTGCATTAGTAAAAGGCAAAGATATCGTTTGTCTCAAAAATCCATGTAAAAGGCGTGGGTCGAAAACACTCTTACAATATTTGAAATCTTTATGTTCAAAGTGGATAAATACGAATTTTGCATTTATAACAGGAGAACTTTATTACAGGGACATACATCCAAAGTGCATGTTTGAAGAATATCTGGGTAATAATTCACAGGTGGCGGATTACAAAGTTCTGACATTTCACGGAAAACCATATATTGTAGGAATCCATGAGAACCGATTTACTGAACATAAAAGGACTTTTTTTACTCCAACCTGGATTCATATAAATATTAAAGGAACACCAAAAAATATTCTAAATTTTCCTCCCAAGAAAAAACCTGCGTTTCTAGAGAATATGTTGCTGTATTCGAAAATACTCTCAAAGAATTTTAGCATGGTCCGAATAGATTTCATGGTGGTTGGCGATAGCTTTGTATTTGCCGAGTATTCACCTAGTCCTTCTAGCTGCAGAACTAAATATATACCAGCTGTGAACAAGTTTTACGGATTTGTAGCAGATAATCCCAGTGAAAACATCAATCCCGAAGATGTACTGCGTTTCATTCCTTAGCAGTTTCCAAAAATTTCATAGAAACACTTTTACTTAGATATTTCAATTATGTCTATCTGCAATTAAACTGATATTTTTCCATTATCATTTTTTTTTTTCATTTGTTAATCTTTATCCCCGCATTGTCGTTGGCCTCGTCCGTCCGTCCGTCCGTCTGTCCGTCCGTCCGTCACACATCCTTGCGACGCGAACTCCTCCTACATTTTTGGATTTAGGGTTTTAATTTTGTTATAGAACTATTGCATATATGCTGCAGATGCGCAATAAGCTTTCGGATTTTTTATATTGGTCTTGGTGCAAACAAGAGGCCCCAAGATGTCCATTTTTCACATGTGGCATGCGACGCGAACTCCTCCTACATTTTTGGATTTAGGGTTTTAATTTTGTTGTAGAATTGTTGCATATGGTCTGTAGATGCGCAATAAGCTTTCGAATTTTTTATATTTATCTGATGCAAACAAGAGGCCCCAAGATGTCGATTTGACAAAGACTACAAAATGTGGATTGTGACACATATGGCATGCGACGCAGACTCATCCTACATTTTTGGATTTATGGATTTAATTTCGTTGCAAAATTGTTGCATATAGTCTGTAGATGCGCAATAAGCTTTCAGAATTTT
>MJUU01020386.1:125212-140096 GCA_002080025.1 Modiolus philippinarum
CGATATCTTGATTTATAGTAAACACTCTTACGTGTAACAAATAGGCATTTATCATATATTTAGTTATAAATACAAGAATCCTGCATGTGTAATACAGACGTCATGTTTCGTCCTGTATCTTCACCCCGTGATGATATCGATATCAGTCACGGCTGCTACCCTTTATTACACACCTAAAAAATCTGTATCAAAGGTCACGTGTTATTTTATTTAGAAAACTACTAAGACCTTTGTTCTTTTTCAAATATATGATAAACAGTATATTATCAGTGGCCATTCATGTCAGAATAAGGATATTTCTATCGTCATACTCTTTCTATCGGGATACTTTTGAGAAGTATCCTGATACTTCTTACAAGTATCCCGATACTTTTTACAAATATCACGATACTTTTAACAAGTATCCCGATAATTCGTAAAAGTATCAGGATACTTCGTAAAAGTATCCGAGGATACTTCGTAAAAGTATCGGGTTACTTCGTAAAAGTATCGGGATACTTTATACAAGTATCAGATTACTTTGTATAAGTATCGAGATACTTTGCGCAAGTATCTGAATACTTCTCACTAGTATCAGGATACCTTTCGTGCTGTCAGATGTCTGAAAGGAACCAATTAAACCCGCTTTTACAACTGGACATCGATCGAGGGATTTGAACGATCGTGCGTTATGAAGATGGGAGATAACCATTCTTCGATATTTATTAAATGTCGGATACTTTTAATTGGCAAATCTGCATGACGCAACCGTAGTAATTTTGCAGTTTAGAATAGAAAATCGTCATCTTTTGTACATATTTTGAAGCAAGTGAGAACCGAACTGTCAGTCTTAAAACGAGCAATCCAAGGACAATGGCAACATCGAAAAAAAAAAAGAAACAAAGACATAACATGAGCACGGCACAGAAAAGGAAAATGAAGACAAACACACATACAAAAATGAACAACACGTACCCAATAAAAAAACCATGAATTAGATCTTGTGTACCGGTAAAGTAAGCATATACTGCTTTTTATAAGACACCCGCCGTGTTGAACATGTCAACTCCGGCAGCAAAGTTAAATCCGGTAGAAGAAAAACAAACTTAGTGGCAAAGAGAAAATCTTTTGTCATCTGGGAAACAGATATTCCATAGCGGTCATCAAGATCATTATGTCGACCGTAGAACTTCTGTATTGATGACTTCAAATTATGGGTAACATGTCCTTGCTTAAGTGGCGTATTTGTAAGCAACTGAGCTCTATCAAAGTATTCACTGTACCGACCACAGGCCCTTGAGTAGCAAATGAGTTGGGAGATTTAAGGAGGCTCACTCGTGATGTCGTTTATATCCAGGATTTCTTCAAACCTATTTAAATTAATTAAGTATTGTAGACTAAATTAAATGGTTAAAAGAAAATATATAGGTCCGTGATTTAACGGAGATACAAGACATTAAAAATTTTGCCGGAAATGGATTTCTCTGGGATTTTCCTTAGTTTATCATCAGGACTATTTTTTGTCTAAAAGCTAGGAAGCTATATCAAGGATTTTATGAAAACTTGTCAGGTATCTTAATTTGACCTACAGAAGACATTCATGAAATAAAAAGTGGGGGTCCTTGTGCAAAATGCTTTAAGCAATTGAAAACGAGAAGACAAGAGGAGTTCCGAAATCTAACACAAATTCAATAATGTGACGAATGAGCCACCTTAAACTCTTTGAACCAGTACTTTTGGAATGTTGCTACAAAGAAAAGGGAAGTTCATTCTTTGAAAAGCAAAGCCATCGTGTTTGTCGTACAAACTAGTACTGTACCTCTGTTGTCAATTTCAAGATGAAGGTCAGGGAACGAAGCCGATGTGGAAGTAACTGTAGTATCCTTAATTTCGAGCTCTTTTGGAAAATCACCTAAGCGAGGGTTGTTTAATAATAAAAAAATCATCTATTTAACGGAAGCTGAATCAAATGATATATCGAATGATTGATTACTTAAAGTTTAATGACCAGTGAATCAAATGATATATCGCATGATTGATTACTTAAAGTTTATTGACCAGTGAGCAATATTTCAGCAATATCAGGAGGAAAAGCAGTAAATGAAAAATAAAAATTAAATTAATATGGAATGAAGAACGAAATAAAGGTGGAAATGTTTGGTTACCATTGAAAGGACGAGAAACGGGTGACGGGAAGTAATTTAGCAGCTTCTTTACCTCTCCAAACAGGCAGTTTTTATATGCAAATGATTAATGTAGGCCTTTGTGCGAATTCATGCCTAGCTTCCTGGAGCACATCGAAATTGGACGTCGAGATGTGTTTTCCTTGGGATTATTTTTGTAAATATATATTATATTATGATTATATTATAATTGCAAGTTTCACGTTTGTTAACAAAAATCATTTATATTCTATTCTTTTTTTATTTATTAATCATTCTACCCCACCCCCTTTCCGATATCCCTCTACCCAGTTCAGCTTACCCTACCTTGCACTAAAGACGTTTTAAATGACGTTCTCTCCTTTTAAATTTTAGTGCTTCAATAGGTATATATTTTGTGATAGTCGAAATGTCATTGTACGATTTCCTTGCAACAATTATGCTTAGATCGTCAATATCTTACGAACTAACAACAAACTGAATATTTAAATACGGGACAGTTATCTATCCAACTTAAACAGGAAAATGATTTTATTTTCATACTGAATTATCCGTATATATTTTGTAAACCATCTCCGTTTGTTTCATATATATGTATCATTTATAAATAACATAAGTTAAAAAACTTGCATGTTTTCAAGAAGTGGTGTAAATGAAATGTGGATATTAAAAACTCTTAAGATCTGCTTGACATCTTAAAATCGAGATCATTATCACACTGTAACAGCATTAAAACTTGACTTCTCCACGCTTTATACAATAAATCTTCACGAACAACTGAAATCTCGGCTGAAAGATTTAATTCATAGATGTTTCTCCCGCAAGAACTTCGAACGTAGAAATAAGTACAATGTTATAGACAGAGAACAAGCATACTTTGTGAAATACGACTCCGAATCACAGAAAAATATACAATGGAAGAAGTGATTAAAATGTTAGAGCTTCTGATCGACAATATATTTGTCTAGTTTGGAGGACTTGTTTTTCAACAGACTATCGGAATTCCAATGGGCACAAACTATGGATCTCTTTTAGCCGCTCTGTTTCTCCACTCATATGAGGCTGAATTCATCGAAAAGTTTCTTCAAATAAAGATAAAAACTGGCCCAGTAATTTAATTTCAGCTTCCGATAAAAAGATGATATTAAATTACTAAACAGAGCTCCAGATAAGGATTGACCAATTGGGTAATTTCACTCTTACTTTTGTAACCAATTGGGTCATTACATTTTCCCAGGGAAAGCCATATTATGTTCACCCCTTAGAGCTAAAATGAATTGGATTTTTCATCCCCAGGGCTGTAATATGTTGGGTTTTTTATATTAGCTAACAAAAATAGATGTATTATTATTATTAAAAATTGTCATCTTCTATCAAAGGGATCAATTCCAAGGCTATAGAGTGAAAACATGCTCCATTTAAAAAGGTCAAGCCGTCGATGCATATTAAGTGATAAAGTCATTGTTTGGTAGCAGGACGTTTCGGATGTGATGTAACCTCGGACTTGGGTGTATAGTTCAGCCATAAATAAATCATGCACATTTATGCAATAGGTTGATATTCTGATTTCATAATACAATGTTTTTGTAGAATTATCAATGTATTAATGATGTTCTTACATGATTTAATATTGATTGCTAATTGGAAAACAAAATAACAATTTATTATTAGCTAGGCTATGGAATAGCCTAGCTATATAGATAGTTCTTGGGGGAAGGTGAGGAGTACGCTTGCGCAGAAGACTATTGACCAATAGGAATTTCAGATTCTCGAAAATCAAAATGGCGTCCAGTTTCGCCCTGATAAAACGGGGCGGGGTTAAATTTTTCTGTTTCCTTGTGGAAGTTGAAAAGTATTATAAACATTTACTATAGGTGGTACTGGGAACAGGTTTGTAGAGGATGATGGGATTGGTATTGCAATACTAGTATCGCTTAGTCAGATTTATAAATATAGATATGATAAAAAGAATAAGGACAGTAATGTATAAATTTAAAACCAGGAGTTAATAAAAAGATGAGGTATTGTGCAATAATCAATAATATACAAATACTATAAAAGACTTTTCAATTGTGTTAAACAAAGCGCGATTGTAGTTTGTGGAGAACGAAAGGTGGAAAGAGATAGAATTGTGTTTTTTGTGGAAGAATAAAGAGCTACCGGTGTTTATTTGTGTGTGCTGTAAAAGTTTTATGTTTCGAAGCCAAGTACACGAGAGAAAATTTAATGCAAAAAATAAGAGGTTGAAAGATATGTTAAAAGGAGAGAAGCATATTGTGTGTAAATCGTGTAACTCTTAGGGACCGCCCATTTTAACTTGAAGAGGGGGGGGGCTATGTTTTTTTTTCTAAAAAAATATTTTGGATCTGATTTTAAGTGAAAAAAATATTTTGGCTGCCAAAATGATGAAAAAAAAATTTCTGAAGGGGGCTTTCTGCCTAAAAAAAAATGTTAATTTTGAAAAAAAAATATTTTGTTGATGCACGTGAAAAAAATGAATAAATGTTTTCTGTCCTGAAAAAAAATCATAACCCCCCTTCGGGTTAAATGGTCGGTCTCTTATGTGTGTAAGGAGGCTATACCTCCTCAAGCCAGGATAAATAATTTAGAAATGGATAAAGCTCCTTTTGAAGAATTAAATACGCTAGAACAACATTTAATTTCTCCAGTTTTACCATTTTACAAAATTGTGACTTTACCTAAGAGTGATCAGCGAGCTGTACATGGTCCAGTTGTGCATGTAGAATCCGACATGACAAAAATAACGAAATTTATTGATTAGAGTATACAAATACATCATGAGCCACCACACCCTTGTCAATCCAACACGCAATTTTCTATCCAAGGCTATTCCATAGCCTAGCGTATCGTTTTTATTTCATAAAAACCATTATCCGATTTATATTATCCACTTATGTTTATAAAGTCCCCTCGTGTTTTCTAGTTTGTGTTATGTTTAGTTTTGTGTTTGATCGGTTCAAAATGAGTTCTTCGTGACCATAATTTGGCATTCCGTTGAAAGGAAATGACTTACATCAAGTGAAACCATCTATTCATTTTAACCCAAGGTAAGAAGGACGACTGCAACCTTAGGTAAAATTCCAAAATAACTATTCTATTTGCTTTTTGCGAAAAAGGGTCAAAAATTGAAACTACATGTAGAAAACACGAGGGGACTTTTTATGCATAAGTGAATGATATAAATCGGATAATGGTTTTTATGAAATAAAAACGATACGCTAGGCTATGGAATAGCCTTGGATAGAAAATTGCGTGTTTGATTGACAAGGGTGTGGTGGCTCATGACTCGAATCAATACTTTTCGTTATTTTTGTCATGTCGGATTCTTCACACTCAACTGAACCATATACAGCTCGCTGATCACTCTTAGGTAAATCACAATTTTATAAAATGGTAAAACTGGAGAAATTAAATGTTGTTTAGCGTATTTAATTCTTCAAAAGGAAAAGGAGCTTTATCCCTTTCTAAATTATTTATCATTGCTTGAGGAGGTATAGCCTCCTTACACACATAAGAGTTACACGTTTTCCACACAATATGCTTCTCTCCTGTTAACATTTCTTTCAACCTCTCATCTTTTGCATTAGATAAAGATGAGGTATTGTGCAACAACTTATGTCTCTCCAGTACAGATCAAATCAAAACATTTGGAAATCCATTTACCGAAATATGTGTAAATAGCATCTTAATAATGAAGCCACAATAAGCTGAGAACAGAGCTATGCGAGAGGGAGATACTCCTTAGTTTTGAACAAGAATTTTTTAATTCTAGATATTGCAATATTGCAAGTTTCCAAATAAAATCGGTTTTCGGGGCAGCACCAAAGTACTGGTTACTGGGTTGGTGAATACTTCGGGGACTAACAGTCCACCAGCAGAAATCATATTATAAAGAAATTATGTCTTAAACGGCCATTTTCATGCCTATTCATACGTACAGAAGTTATTCACACCTATAAAAAGTTAAATTTCTCTCATTTATTTTATATACATGAAAAATCCGAAAGAATCGATGATCACGAAAACATTACTGATCGAATACTGATACCAGTTAAGAGGTGTGAACAGGTCTGCTTTGTTACCAATAGTTATTTGAAAGTTCGTGTGAAAATAAAGTTTAATTGCATACACATGCCAGACGATTTATCTTTACTTTCATCCCCGTCATGAGTATGTAGAATGTTCCGTATGAGATCTTGGAAAAATAATGTTGTAAAAGGGTTAATTAATGTCGATCTGAGATGAATTAGCTAGGCTATGGAATAGCTTAGCTATATAGATAGTTCTTGGGGTGAAGTGACGAGTACGTTTGCGCAGTGAGGAGAACGCATGCACAGAAGACTATTGACCAATAGGAATTTCAGATTCTCGAAAATCAAAATGGCGTCCAGTTTCGTCCAGATAAAACGGGGCGGGGTTTATTTTTTCTGTTTCCTTGTGGAAGTTGAAAAGTATTTTAAATATTTACTATAGGTGGTACTGGGAACAGGTTTGTAGAGGATGATGGGATTGGTATTGCAATATCGCTTAGCCAGATTTATAAATATAGATATGATAAAAAGAATAAGAACAGTAATGTATAAATTTAAAACCAGAAGTTAATAAATAAAGATGAGGTATTGTGCAATAATCAATAATATACAAATACTATAAAAGACTTTTCAATTGTGTTAAACAAAGCGTGATTGTAGTTTGTGGAGATACTTAGGCAATGGAGAACGAAAGGTGGAAAGAGATAGAATTGCGTTTTTTGCCGAAAGATAAAGAGCCACCCTAGGAGAATGCAAGAACAAAAAAAAACAAAAACAAAAGCACGAAACTACTTTGAGTTGCTGTTGGCATAAAAATAGAGGTTTGATCGAATCAGTGACTGTTTTATCACATGTGCAGACCAACAGAATAAATTACAAAGAAGTACCGAGAAAGGCTTACTTCAAGTATTTTTATACAAATACATATCTGCATATGAGCCACCACACCCTTGTCAATCAAACACGCAATTTTCTATCCAAGGCTATTCCATAGCCTAGCGTATCGTTTTTATTTCATAAAAACCATTATCCGATTTATATCATCCACTTATGTTTATAAAGTCCCCTCGTGTTTTCTAGTTAAAAATACATTTGGTTGTCGAAGTATTATTTAGCTAGGCTATGGAATAGCCTAGCTATTTAGATAGTTCTTGGGGGAAAGTGAGGTGTACGCTTGCGCAGTAAGAAGAACGCATGCGCAAAAGACTATTGACCAATAGGAATTTCAGATTCTCGAAAATCAAAATAGCGTCCAGTTTCGTACTGATAAAACGGGGCG
This sequence comes from Modiolus philippinarum, assembly GCA_002080025.1. Lineage (NCBI taxonomy): Eukaryota > Metazoa > Mollusca > Bivalvia > Mytilida > Modiolidae > Modiolus > Modiolus philippinarum. Next base: position 132,685 of record MJUU01020386.1, read on the forward strand.
GGGTTTAATTTTTCTGTTTCCTTGTGGGAGTTGAAAAGTATTTTAAACATTCATTATAGGTGGTACTGGGAAAAGGTTTGTAGAGGATGATGGGATTGAGATTGCAATATCGCTTAGCCAGATTTATAAATATAGATATGACAAAAAGAATAAGAACAGTAATGCATAAATTTAAAACCAGGAGTTAATAAATAAAGATGAGATATTGTGCAATAATCAATAATAAACAAATACTATAAAAGACTTTTTAATTGTGTTAAACAAAGCGTGATTGTAGTTTGTGGAGATACTGAGGCAATGGAGAACGAAAGGTGGAAAGAGATAGAATTGCGTTTTTTGTTGAAGAATAAAAAGCTAGAGGTGTTTATTGTGTGTGCTGTAAAAGGTTTATGTTTCGAAGCCAAGTACGCGAAATGCTTATCTCAGTATTATGATCCAACTACCCCGCATAGAAAGGAAACGCGTCTAGTATCTGTTACGGCACATATTGTCGCCCCTGCACATATTGTCGCCGGCGACAATATGTGTAGACATATCGGCACATATTGTCGCCCTGCACATATTGTCGCCTACACATTTTGTCGCCGGCGACAATATGTGCAGTACATTTTCGGCACATATTGTCGCCAGCTTTAAAAGGACTTATACTAGATAATACTTTACAACAATGTTGAAGTAGTAAGTGTACTTCACTGATTCTAAGTTTTTGGGAATAAAATAGCTCGTGTTGCCATGGAAATTGAGACTGGAAGATAAATTTTAATATGTTAGTAGTTGAAACAAACATTTAAAGAAATTCCTGTTGTATCAATGGAAACAAAGAATCCCATCCCTGCTACGTAAGTGAAAAAATACAAAAAAAAATATTGAATGCTACTTGGGGTTCAAAATTCTCTTTCACACATTCCCATAGACCCACAAGGCCTATGCTAAAGACACCACTCAAGTTGCTCAGATGTTTTCGCCATATCCGTAAGTTTCGCGAATAAAGAACGTCATAGAAAATAGTGGAACTGTGAGGTAATGTGGGGAAGCTTAGAAAAGCTTAATCTATGTCCTGTCTTGAATTACTTTTACTCCTACTTACAGTTTTTTTCGCCCTTACCCAAACATGTACAGTGTTGTCATTTTTATTTAGCTTCATATTTGTTCTGAATTATTCAAACCGATACCAATAAATTTCTAAGCTTTTTTTCAAATTCTACTCTTTTTACGTTTAATTGTTCCTAATTGCTCATGCCACAAAACTGTGGTTCTAAAGTTTAATTCTTGAAATTAAGCCCAAATCTCATTCACGCCAAATCTAGGTTTTCCCGGTAACCGTCTATATAAAAAAGAAAGGAAATTGGGTAAATATCAAGGAGACAACATCCCATATCCAAGTTAAAACAAAACATCTAGGGGTCACCGTACGGTCTTTAACACAGTGAGGAACCTCACACCATATAGCAAGCCCTAAATGGTCCCAAAAAGGTAACTAGAGGCTCAGACACTGAGCCTGAATCGCTCACCTGACAAAATGCTGAAGCAGGGTTTTCCATGTTCTGCATGGTGGCCTTGTTTTTTATGTGAATTTCCCATAGAGCGAAAATAAACTATGNAATACAAATGTAACCCAAATATCAAGAAACTAAAATTTTATAAGAAGACACGAACAAGCCAATCACCAACATATTCCTGATTTGGGACAGGCGCAAAAATTGCGGTGGGGTTAAACTCGTTTTCTTTAATGGAAACAAACCACATCCAATACAAATGTAACCCAAATATCAAGAAACTAAAATTTTATAAGAAGACACGAACAAGCCAATCACCAACATATTCCTGATTTGGGACAGGCGCAAAAATTGCGGTGGGGTTAAACTCGTTTTCTTGGATCCAAACCCTCCCCCTATGTGTGGTGAATGGCTAAAAATGGTGCTTTTCTATCCATAATCGAATCTTCATTTCGATGTTTTCTTATGATATTATCATTCTGAGAAATCGATCACTATAAGCATAGGGCGAGCTGTTGCAATTACATTTCATCCGTCGAAACTTTTTCATTTTATGACCTTCTTCTAAAGAATTGCTACGTTGGTTTAATCAAACTGGCGCCTTTCCCTAATTTAAAATAACTACAATCGGATATGTATACAGAGATTATCTTTCAGGGACTGAAACAAATGTGGCAGTGGTTCTTATTAACTACAGAAATACCCGAGTTGCATAATAAACAGTTCATTTTGTTAGGCTGTACACGTGTTTTAAGGGGTAATCTCTCATCAACAGCAATAGAATCAAATAATATGGAAAGCGATAGTAGTCAGAAAGAAATACTCACTACAAAACATGTCGGAAATGATGCCAAATCTGGTACCAAGGACATCCACCGAGTGCAAGAGCCTTAAGGGGTTAGAATTTTGATAAAAACAGTAAATTTCTATAAAGCGCAAGGTAAAATTTTCAAGTCAGACAAGTCTGAATACGGTGATAGTGAATACCGCCGGGGACCTCTGGTCCGCCTTAGAGCTGTCGACCCAGTGGTTTCAAAATATAAACATAGGTAATCAACGATTACAAAGTTTGCCTCGTTATGGCACATGGACACAGAAACCCAATTTGGCCAGGGTGTTCATTTACCATCCCTTTTCATGTATACAAAGGCTAGATGATCTTACCATGTACAGTAGCTGAGACCTGAATTCGGACATAAACTTGAATGTAAGTCAAAATATAGGTCAAAGTGATCTAATGTTGCCTGTATGCTGACCTACCGCCAAAGATGCATGCACATGCAGGGTTAGATGATCCTACCATTTACAGTAATTTAGATCTGAACTGGGATGTAAACTTGAATGCAAGTCACTCATGCGGAAAATATAGGTCAAAGTGACATTATTTTGCCTGGATGCTGACCTACCGTCAAAGATGCACGCATATGCAAGGTTAAATGATCGTACCATGTATAGTAGATCTGAACTCGGACGTAAACTTGAATGTAAGTCAATCATGCGGAAAATGTAGGTCAAAGTGACCTAATTTTGCCTGGATGCTGACCTACCATCAAAGATGCATGCACATGCAAGGTTAGATGATCCTACCATCTACAGTTACTGAGATATCAACTAGGACCTAAATTTAAATGAAAGCCAGTCAAGCGGAACATATAGGTCAAAGAGACCTAAGTTTCTTGGAGGCTGTGTGATAGCCCACGATGCATCTGTACACAAAGTTTGATGACCCTACCCTTCATAGTTACCAAGATATATACCTAAATGCGGACGGGGACGCAGACACCGGGGGTACTCCAATAGTCCTCCTCAACTTCGTTGAGGCGAACTAAAAATACCCTAGTTACATAATAAAAAGTATTATAATAGTCAAAATTGCTGGCAGCTGGAAACTTAGTTCAGTATTGAAGTGTATTAAAAATACATACAAAGATCCTTTAGGGAACAAATGAATGGGTTTATTCAAACTTTGAATCCTTTCATGAAAACTTTTGCGTGACTGTTCTTTATGAGGTGATGACCAAGTGTTGTTAGTTGTTATGCTGAAACTTTATTATAAATAAATAAGCACCAGTAAATATTGGACGATCCATAGGGGTGTCAGGTGTTTTAATTTTTTTCCGGAAAAAAAATTGAACTTCCTACAGAATTTAGGCAAAAATTGACCGAAAAAGCATTCAAACATTTGCTAGACACCCCTCCCATTTTGATTGTTGGATCCGCCGGTGGCGAGGCACTTAATTAACAAAATCATATCGGAAATCCGTATAAAGATCTTTAGAGATTTAACTGAAAACAACACAAAGTCTGGCAAGGGGCAAAAGAAGCATCATACACAAATAATGTAACCGAAAAATTTGAGCCAAGGAATACATAAGGTAAAAAGATAAAGCATTAGTCAGAAATGATTTACTTCTCTTAAGCAAAGGATCCAAGAGAACAACTATTTAATTTCTATGGAAAGGGATTTTGAAAAAAGAAATCAAGGACCCATATTATTGAGAAAAAATTTCAGGAAAAAACTGGGGATTACAAAATAGTCGAGACCCCAATAATTTACATAAAATGATCGAGCAGTTTAAACTAAATTATGCTCGCGCAAGCGCACTTAAAATATGCGGGATCAAAACTATACCGGACCAAAGCCGCTTAAAAATCAAATGATTACTCCCGAAACATCGACCATTTGCTACTAATACAGGTTTCACATTTGTGCAAGTAAGACAACTTTCAAAATTTTGTCATATATAGGGTGTACTGCTGAGGAATACTCTAAATATTAACAAAGCAAGTCTGATTACTATCATTGAAATAGCAAATTGACAAATGCCCCATCAGTGCATACAAACTCAAATACTTGCAAGAACAAGGTAAACTGGTTGTGTTCTACGCTTTAGATGTATAAAAATAACCGTATTTAAGAATTTCTGGAAATCTACTGAACTTGCAAACGTATTTTAAAATTTTTTTTTGTTCACAATTATTTCTTGTACCAAAACTTGCAAAAAAATTAAAATTGTATGCGAAAATTTAGAAAATTATTAGTCTCAGACAGGTTCAGGAAATTTACCGAAATTGGGACCGCTATCGAAAAGCGTATTGCCCACTACAGACTACATGCACAATCCTGCAAGAAATATGAAAATGTTGGAGGAATTTTTATCATATAAAAATGAAATTTGACCCTTTTGGAATCTTGTTATCATTTATTCCGAATGCTTATTGTATGTATGGCCAAAAATTCTACAGCAAAATTAAATGAGGGTGCTCTAGTCACAAGAAATGCTTGCCGGACAGACGGAGACAACGCCAGTATCCCTAGTTCGGGAATTAAAAAAGATATTTAACAATAAAGAAACAACACAGATAGTAAAGAAGTTAAAAACAACGTCACAAATACCTAATAGTGTAAAATACCAAATAAACCCGGGACCATAAAGGATTCCAGTATTGAACGCAAAAACTGTCTTATTATGTTTACTTAATATGTACTTTATGATGTGCATTCACCAATATGTTGCGCATTCATAAATGGACATCATATAATTGCGAATGCACATCATATTTATAATGGTGAATGCACATCATATAATATAATGTAAGTGAACATAAAAAGACTGTTTTGGCGTTCCATGCTTCAGGCAAGTAAGCATGATCGTGATAACCTACGCAAAGCACAGAAGAAAGTAATGTTAAGCAAAAAACAATCAAATAATGGTAAATTGACAGTTATAAACCATGAATCTACTGAAAAATGTCTATTTCCAATTGTGATACATTTACATTTAACATATTTCGGTCTGTCAAACGTAAAACTCCTTTGGGTAGTTGAACATAACCTTTGCATATGTTTTTGAGGGAACAAATTTGTTCTATTGAAAAAAAAAATCGCTCTTTGTATATTAAAGGCCCGACAAGGGCGAATGAGTTGTGAAATGCTGACGNGTTAAGCAAAAAACAATCAAATAATGGTAAATTGACAGTTATAAACCATGAATCTACTGAAAAATGTCTATTTCCAATTGTGATACATTTACATTTAACATATTTCGGTCTGTCAAACGTAAAACTCCTTTAGGTAGTTGAACATAACCTTTGCATATGTTTTTGAGGGAACAAATTTGCTCTATTGAAAAAAAAATCGCTCTTTGTATATTAAAGGCCCGACAAGGGCGAATGAGTTGTGAAATGCTGACGTCATATGTCTTAGCTTCTAAAAAGTTCACTATTAGAATAACCGAACATCGAGGCTGATAATGGTATATTAGTAGTTCCCTTTCCTTTTGGTTCGTATTGGTATATAAGATGAAGATAATCATAATTAAAAAAAACTTCTATATGAATTTTTTTTATTCCAATTTCTGTTAAATACATGACGATCTTTCATTGCACAGTCCTCAATTTAAAGATAATCTTAATTTTGTATACTTAAATGCTCTTGTTACTGAACTTGTTCTTGTATGAATAAGCTTTCAAACGAATAAAGCAATAAATGCCTTACAGTGGTGTACAGTTAGTTCCCATCTGTATTCCTATTATCTATCAGCAAATTTAGAATCAAAATAGATAAGTTTTACATGATAAAAAGTAAGAACTCAGAATGCATTCGGAAATACCACAGTATAGGAACATATGCGCCTGAAATACAAATATGTCTAATTTACGGTTTTTCTGTATGCTGTTTAACGTTTTTGTAAAAAAAAAATACACGATAAACATACAAGTCCGGTAAATATTGACCAAATTCTCTTGTCCCGTGATACATTTTATGTCCTACATGTTGACCAAATTTGAATAACGGATTGATGTATAGGGGATGACGTTTTTGAGAAGAAATATGTTGTTTACAAATGTTAAATATGTGATCTAAGGAGTCTTTCAGCAGTAAAAGACCAATTTCTTGGCTCAAATGCGTCTTTGTGTATCTATATTTATATGGTTTGTCCATTAAAGGCTAAGCAACATATTCACAAGAGGATAACCTTCTGTGCTTTCTTTTAGATAGTAAGAATATCCATTTTGCAAAAATTTCAACTGTATTCTGTTAACAGTTGTACTGTATGTCTGTTTACTGTTACAACTGTAAGCTTATTGCAGTTTTTCGTATATTGCATTGAAATTGCAAGAATCTTTATAATGCAGCTACCTATATTATCAAAATTTTTCATGAAAGTGTGACTTATCTTTACACTCTGTGACAAGAAGTTTAAAGGTTTTATGGGTAGTTTTCTTTGAAAAACAGCCAAATAATTAACTCCTTAATTCAATGGCGTGGAATTAAAAACTAGAAATCTCAATTTGACAATGTCTGAGAATATTAACACACACTGTGCACAACGAAAATTCCTTTTAAATGATAAAATATTTTGTTTTCTTATCAAAAATGTTGAAATGACTCACTCAACCTGTTAATTATCCAAGAAAACGTCAAAAAGGCTACAGATTAGACCGTCAATAAGATAATTCAGGCGCACAGGTTCCTACACTCTGAATACTATGAAAGATTGTAACAGTCGGGATTGTGTCCATAAAAAAGTGTTAATTTATCATCTTGACATGAAGATCATGTAATGCGCAAATTACCTGAATTGTTAAACGTTGTATTGCTTGGTATGCTTGACATGTGCATTTACTCCATATCCTTTCATTGTTTATTACTATAGTGTTATTAAATGGGTATGTTCATATTAATCATGTATAATGTCCAAGTACAGTCGTATTGGGTTGAGGTCACCTGTATTGGCCCGAGGCGAAGCCGAGTGTCAATACAGGTGATCGAAACCCAAAACGACTGTACGAGGACATTATACAGGATTAATATGAAAATACCCATTTTATGACACCTTTATTAACTGATGACTTAAACTTTCAGGCATTATCTTTACCAATCTTAATTACAGGATGCAAATTTCGATATTA